>APFE030579160.1:113409-179562 GCA_000404065.3 Pinus taeda
TTCACAAAGTCTGCAGGGGATTTGAATCTTCCCTTTTCCCTTACCATTCCCAACTGATGAGGTAACATCGCCGTGAGCTTTAGTGGACGATGAGGGGTGGGCCGAATCATGAGACCATACTTCTAAGATCCTGGGAATGCCAGGACAATCGCGAAGAAGGTGGTCCTCCTTGCATAATCGACAAGGAAACTTAGCCTTCCGCGAGAGAGCGGAAGGAGGCCCGACTTCAGGTATACTTACAGGAACAGTTGTACCTGTAACCTCTCCCTTGGGAGACTTCTTCTTCTTGTTCTTGTTCTTCTTCTTCTTAGCCACCTAGTTATTCGAATCGAGACTTTCACCAGGCGAAGTACGAGAAGAAGACGTAGAAGTAGGCGTCGAAGGAGAGAGGTCCACCTTAGGTTCAACATGATGTTGTGCAGGTGGAGGGACTGATGAAGTATCAGCCGACACGGTAGGGACCAAAGAGGTTGAAAACAACCAAACAGGCAACACGACAGTTAACCCTGGAAGGGATAACGTCGCCATATAAGGAGCGCCAACATTCCCAAGAGGAGGGGAATGACTAGGATTCCCGTCAGGAGGTGAACTTAGGTTGGTGAACCCTGGAAAATTTGCCATAGCAAAACAAAACCTACTCAGCTAACGCACACAAGATCTAACCAGGTAATGTTTTCGTGGCCAAATAAATTTTTAAGACACAGGAACTGAACTTGACCTTTTCATGTTTCAAGAGTCGAGAAAAGGACAAAAAGATGACTCTATCTCCTTCGAATGTTTAATGAGCACGAAGTGACAAGACGCTCACTTACACATTTTCTTTTAGAGAGTCTGAAAAGGATCAAAAGTGACTGCTCTGGAGATTCTAAGGAAAAAGGTTTACCAAGCAACCCGTAAAACCGCTATATACACCTTGGCAATCGTATGAGAACCAAGGACTTTACATACTGCAGTCAATCTTCCCGAATGCTGTGTTCGGTGCGTTACGGCTCACAAGGCAGCAGACTCGGCTTCCTATGGATAAAGGATGTAAACCTAGTGGAGTCTCCCCATATATACGCGACGGTACGTGGGAGCCCAGATCCGTGCTAGACCACAATTGAATCACACCAGGAGGAATCACCCAACCTTAATGCGAAAGTAAGAGTGACTAGGTTTAACGACGCCGGAGCACGTCTCTAGCCTAGACCTATAGATATTTGTGTTAAGTTCCAATGCATTTTTAGGTAAATTCGGTTTATTTTATGGTTGATCTTGAATTAAGTTTTGATTTCAGGTCCTACCGTATGATCTCTCACAATTACTTAGATGCAGACTACATGCCAAAGAACATCATTTAATTCGATGAATTCTAACTATGAGAAGGTTAGGTATTTTTCGATCAAACAAAATGAACACAAGCAACCAAACAATCTAATGCAGCTAATGGCAAGGAAACGAAACTTTTCTTTTGAAAACACAAATCAACAAAATGTCTTTTTCCTTTTTAACTATTGAATGCAAAAGATATTAGTTTGATTTTCTTTTCAATGGTACAAAGCACTTAAAATGAATTTTTAGAGATAGCCACACCAAGCAAAAGGAATAAAATCACTCAATGAAAAGACAACAAAGTCCCCAAGGTACCAAAATAGTTTTCCAAATCAAAGGAAAAACTAAGGCTTACGAGCTATGTGATCTAAGCTCAGCAAGACAAAAAGGAATTCAAACAAGGAGGAAGCAAATTGCTTGGAACACAACCAAAACACTTTCAACAATCACCGAGCAAATGTGAAAAGCAAATCTAAAGTTGGCCGGTCAAACAAGAAAACAAGATCCCACGGAAGGCTTGACACACACACGGCCACTAGATGTCCTAGGGCTAGGGTGCGAAATCAATAGAGAAAAGCAAACACCCAGAGGACGGGAGTTAAAACCAGTCAAACAGGGATTCAACACATTCCAGCAACTGTAAAAGTCAAGGCAAAATACAAACCAAGCAGCGAAAGTGAAGAGGAAGGTTTTGCAAAACCGAAAAGCAAGCAATAAACAAACCCTTGCAGAACAAGACTTCGCAAGCAAGTATCTCACAGTTCAGTAAACATAAATCAAGTCATAAACCAGGTGGAAAGAGCAGGGGATAGTCAAACCAACAGGTTCAGGAGGCAAAATTGAATAAAATTCACTTCTACAGGATCAGCGCGGGTGACCCTCAGTAACTAATCGCTGACCAGACAACACGCGTAGCAACTTTGCGCTGTCAGCGCGGAAGGACATGGATTAAGAGCGCTGGGTCAAAAACAAGTGCAATGCGACTGTTAAACGTACAAGCGTGATGACAGTGAAGTCAAAGAAACGGATACGCGACGTCAGTGCGACTGTTCTGATATAAACCGTGCTGAGGCTAAAAAATAGGCAAAATCAAACCAAAAGCTCCCAAACCAAGGTAATAGCTTTTAAAATAATTAAGGCATTTCCTAGAGTGGACCAGGAAATCAAAAACAAAAAACTAATCCCCAATCTTTAATAAGAGAATAACAATAAAACTCAAAACAAGGATGAACAACAAAAGACACAAGCAACGTCCCCAGCGGAGTCGCCAAATTGTTGGAGAGGTAAATCCCCTCTACGGATAGAGGCGATCCCTACTAGCCCAGAACGGGTCTAGCAACAATCAGTCAATGCTACTATGCAAGCTCCTAGTTGCAATTAAAAAGTGGGCAATGAACACCTACTTGGATTCCAGCGCTATTGTTCGATGAAGAGATGTCGCTCTCGCTCCTTTGCTCTGGTTGATCATGATCCTCCACTATCCTCGTGGATGGACACCTGCACATGCAAAGAGAAAACAAACACAAGCGTGAAATCTAGTAAACGCAACTATACATCAGTCAGAAAGGATGTAATTCACATTAACCACTACAAGACAAATGAGAATGGAACCATAACAGTAGTCATCTATCTTTTATTAATCAAAAACAGAGAAAGGTACAACCAATGTTCTGATGTTGAGTCCTTCTCAAGAGGGTCCAGCCAGCAAGTCTCATAAGCATTCACCCTTGGAGGTAGATCTCCCAAGACAAACAACTCTCTCTCTCACACAAGGAAACAAGACTTCACAACCTTCCTTAAGCTCTCTAGCAATCCACACTTAACACACCAACTGCCTATTAGGAGCAGCACTAACACACTATGAGTTCCTTTCTGTCAAAAACTATCTCCAAAAACTAGCTGCTCATGGCAATGGTGGAGGCTTATATAGGAGAAGGAGTCTCCATGGATGGTGGAAGGATAAGCTTATCTCGAACAAAGGTGGCTCATATGATGAACAGACATGCCATAGAAGGAAGGGCGACATTCACAAGGCCAACAACCAGGTCTGGAGTCATCTGGAAGGCTGGCTGTTAGAACAAACTCGCCCAAACAGGATCAGCGCGGGTGTATAACTGGACTGGCGTGCTGACGTCGCATCTCAATATCGGAGGAGGCTATGTCAGCGTGACTTAATACAAACAGAGGATGCGCTGGCTATGAAATTCGACCAGCGCAGAAAACCCATGTGCTTCCACTAGCAGCGCATCGGTTGCACTAGAAGCTACCAGTTAGCGCGGTTATTTCAATAACAGTCGCGATGATCAAATAAACTTTGGCATAGAGGGTTATTTGGCCAATTCAGAGAGCATGAGCATGATGGATTTGATTTCATGACACAGTAGGGAGACTGACAAGGAGACAGTGACAAATTACTGTGTAACAGGAAGACTTGTGCACTCATCTGTATATTGATCTTCTAGATCATGCCACTAGTGCTCTATCACCCAGGTCATTAATATGTCATATATATGTCATATATCCTCCAGTAGAGAACCATCATTCGATCTTTATCATGCTGAGGCCACCCCCCGATCTACAACCCTAGGTGCTTTGGCTCATCCCACATATCCTGTCGATCTCACCGGTGTTATATCTCCATACCACAAAGTTTAGAAATTAGTACCACATACACATAGTTCTTAAACTATAAATGCACCAAATATATAGCAACATTCACTTACCATTTGGGCCCCATCCTAATTCTAGTGGAAGTGGTAAGCCAACATCCCCCTAATAGTTCATGCCATGGTATGGATAATCATCTATGTATAGTGGCATTGGGTGCCAATGAGAAAAAACCTTAGGTCAAAACACTCATTTGACTCCCCCTCCACCTCATCATCTAAACAACTTTTGCCAGTGGCACATCTTGGGCTCCTGTGGTCCCCCACCATGATCTGAACATGAGGTCATATATTGGGGATCTTATCAAGGAAGAGTGAGCATAAGACTATCCCAAATGGAAAACTGTCACTGGTCCTCCATCTGCATAATGTCGACTTTCATTTCAATGACGACAACATTATCTAGGCCTACCCATAATAGGTCCCTTCCAAAACACTCTCCACTAGCATCATCTACCCTCTAGTGATATGGTGGAAGGCATGGCTACCATGGATCTAATGAGTGCTAGTATTGCAGCAAGGATGTTGCAACTCCCGGTATACCAACTTTACTTATCAACACAAGGTTTGTACAAACTTGGAGGTGACAATGCTATATGCACAAGTAAAAGTGAAGGTCATGCTTGTTTTCACTGTTCATCTGGTGAGAGACACTAGGGGTTCCAAGCTAGACTTCTATAGAGTCAGAAGAAGCTTGATTCCTTGATGGAAGAAGAGAAAATCAATTCTAACAGAGATACTCTACTATAGTAATGAAGAAAACAACATGTAATGTTAAATCACACCATATCCTAATTAACCATTTAAACAGCTATGTTAAGAAGAATTTCTAAATCAACACTAACCTAATGCAGCTATCTAAGCTACAAAAGTAAAGCACATCAGCCATACTAATGCGTAAGCAAGAAATAAACTAAATATGTTTTCACTTTTTTGGTTTTTTACGAAAAGTCAAGTATGCAAACCAACTGTTCTTGTGGATGTGATAGGTGGATGGAAGGTGATTGAGGATGGATAAAATGCTTATGGAGTGGTTGGATGGTGTGGAAGGGTCCTAGGAGGCTTTTTGTGACTTCCTAGAGGTTCCCCATCAATTCGGCCTCAAAATAGGTTGTTTCAAGAAAACCTACAGGATGTACTAGAAACATACCAGATGATCCCATAGGAATTACAGAAAACCTACAGGATACGGCCAAGAGCTAATTGTGAGGTGTTGGAGGTGTTGGGAAGCTTGGAAAAGGTGTGTGATAAGTGAGATGGGGTGTTAGAAGGTCTAGGAACACTCAGATGTCAATATCCAAGATCATAGATGGCTAGATTCACTCAAGGTATCTAGGGGAATTTCAATAAAAAATGACAAAAACTAGTGAGGGTGATGGTGGAACAAGAGATGGTTAGGGTGGATGAGGTGGAAGGTGGCTACTAGTGATGAAGTTTGGGTCTCCTCCTGAAGTACCTGCTGTGCCTAAAACATATGTGTTTCCCAAGAACTATGCAATAAGATACATTTTCATCAACTAGAAAAGCATGAATCAATTTCCTATATTATGCATGAAGAGAGTGCTAAAGGGAATGAAAGCATGAGTGAGATCTTCTTGTAGAAATGGAGTAATGGAAAAATATGACAATGAAATGAACCAAATGCTAATCAAGACAATAAACTCAAAAGCTCATGCAATAACTAGAAATATGTGTTTTTGGGGTTGCTGAAGGGTCTCTTCATCAATTCATGGTCACAGAGGGAGGAAGTGAGGTTGAGACACCTACTGACAACCTTATGGTGATCCTTTTTCTCCTTGCTAACCTGCTAATTGAAAGAAGTTACAAATGGAAGCAAACTAACATACAACCAATCTAATCTACACTGCTGTAATGGAAATGCAGTTACTTAAGAAAATGAACAATTAAACTATGAATCTATGCTAACATACATGTATAATAAAGAGGAGCCTTGGTTGCTAGGGCTAGGCCCTAACCCAAGAGCTTTAGCCCTCTGATTTAACTCAGTGTTGGCTCAAAAACAGAACTCATTCTTATTATTAAAACAATGGATTACATCCAAAACTGTCACAAGTCTTGCAGCTCGAAAATAAATTAGAGTTTTACAATAAAAAATATGAATGCTACTGAGGTCCTAGGCCTCTCTATTTATCCCTCTGAAGTCTCCAATGACTTCCTTAACATTAGGGAGGCTCAACTCCCAAACTCAAGATAAATTGGTTCTTTGTCTTTCACTTGCTCGACTGCATTCTAGTCCTCATGATTTGGCTATTTTCACTCTGAGTTGATGGAGGAATATTCAAATGGAGGGGTAGTAAATGAGGAGGATTTACCTCCTATAATTCCTCTCCCTTGTCCCATTCGAGTTTCGACCAAGGAATTTTCCAAAATTCCTTGTTTTTATTGTTTAATCCTGCATTAAATGCACATTAGACCACAAAGCAAAATATCCAACTCTAACTCATCTCATAAACAAAATATAATCAAAAGCATGCAATAATTTATGATAATAGTTGGTTTGACTAAGCTAGGAGGTGAATTAGGGCCCATATAATTACCTAATGATGAGTCTCATCAGGATCCATAGCATGACTGAGGCTATAGCTCATGTCTTAATACTATCCAAGTCATCAACCCCGATGGTTGTACCCTTTGCATGTCTACCCCATACACAATGACGCTCAACAAACTCATCAATATGCCTCCCATGAGCTAGCATTGGATGTATCTCACCTACCACTCCCAAGGGGGGTAGTCCTGTCAGAAACAATATGCCTTGGATCATGAGCTTGATCCTGTGCCCTTGTACTACAAATTCCTCTTAATGTAGGTCCCAGTAACTCACTATCCTTGACAGTAAGGGCTCACCAACCCTCATAAAAGGGTTCTCTAAGAACTTCAGCATGCCATATCATGCTAGCATCCCTCTCACTACTTGATTCCCCTGAATCTCAGCACGAAGGGCCTCAAAATCTCATTCTTGCCATAATATCTTTAACTCTTCCATACCTGCAAGACATCATTATGTGATGTTAGTCAAGAGTACAAAATACTTTCATGACCTAAACTCAGCTTCAACTTCCATCAGGCCACTAGTCATGCCCATCTTCTTAGCCGAGAGCTCAATCGTTTCCCTCAAAAATGTGTTGAGCGCACTTGTGCACCCCATTTCTACACTCTAGAGTGCAAATAAAGCCCCAAAAATCATGTTGTGACCATGAGGATGCACATGGGTCCCCAACAGGCAACTAAAGCCCTAATCTGAAAATCTAAACAAAAAAAATTGATGACTATGGTTAGGCCACCTACCTCCAACTTTCAGAACCAGATTTCGACAATCGACTTGTCCACTAGGATCTCCACAAGATTTAGTGCCTTCTCCTCCTCTCCAAATTCTCCACAGCTCACTATGCAAATGAATTTGTTTTGGAGGAAAAAAGCGCTTTTATAGGAAAAAACCTAGTTTTTCTGTTGCCCATTATGACCAAACCATAGCTCTGTTTGATGAACTGACAACACCATTGGAAAGATATCACCCAATTCTGTAATGAGTATCTCTTTGTTTTTGGTAATTTTGAACTTCACCAAGAAGACATTTTTTCCATGAGGTCTCACTTTTCCACCTATTAAAATCAAATCTCTTCACTTGAGACACTCGTACTCTAGTACCACTTTACCTTTACACTGGTTGACTCATATGTGAATTTTCGTCATGAGTGACCATCATTACTCATGTTTTCCTAGTCCTCGCCATGCCTCCCCCACGTGACAGTGTCATCGAGTCACCCTTGTTTAGAGCATTCGAGAAGTGTCACCCTTGTTTAGAGAATTCGAGATGTGTCACCCGTATACCTCTGGAGTCTGTTCCGAGTCCCCATTGATTCTCCTTACAGTATTTCATTTGTCGTTGTGTCAAATTTATCCAATTTTACTCATATTTGTCCTCCAACCCTTCTTCTTTGTCTTTTTCAAACCCCCATTTGAGTCATCCACCATCCCCTCTGGAATCAAGCTACTCACTACCAGGTCAACCATTTTTATTATTCTCTAACAAGGGAATTCGTCAGTTTGCAACTCATCTTGCTTCCTTCCATCATCATCCCTAGTGTCAGTCCATAAGTCACTCTACTATGTTCCCTTGTGTCTTTGTTGAGGATTCCTCGTTTCCTTAACTATAGCAGGATCTCTCATGTTGACCTCAACACATTTATTCCAGAAGAGTGGTCTAGAGGCTGGTATACCTTAGTTGCAGCTTCCATCTTTTTTTGGTGCCCAGGATTAAGCAAAGGCACTCATTATTTCCCTTTGACTTGGTTTTTTCTCATGTGTTCGCCATCATCTCCTTATTGCACGATTGAGATTCATACACTTAGAAATTTAGTGATCCAGATGACTGTCCCAGTTATTCCCAGGTGTGTGTGAGATGTTTCAGACCCCATGAGAGGGTGACTGTTCAGGTATCCCCCCACATACCCGCATGACCACAGATGTTGATCCAGCCTTCGATGTAGTTCCATAGATTTGATAGGTTCGATTTCTGCTGAATGCAATTCCCATAGCATGCATGTATCCTCTAGATGATCCATTCAAATCTTTAGATCCCTTTCCTATTTAGCAAGGCTTCCTTAGTTTTGATCCCCCCTCCCCATGTCAGCTTGAGGGGCATTATATCTCATGTAATCACATATTATTGTATTCGGTCTTGGCCTATGTTTTTCCAGGTGCATTATGTATATGGGATATATTGTAGTATTTCCTGGCCCATGTATACCAGTATATCATGTATCATCTATCATGTACTTTGTATCTTAGTCCCACATTGTGGGGCTCACCATTATTATTTGTACGCAGTGATCTCAAGGAGTGTGGGTATGCCCACCCCGCCTCATTTGACATCTTGTACTACCACATAAAAGGAGTCTTCTACCAGTTTTATAGGTCTCACCCCCTCCATTATTTGTCTGTCCTTGATTTTCTTCAATTCTCTCTCTCTCTGTCTCTCTCTCTCTCTCTAAATCCCCTTTTAGTGTCTTATGGAAGTTTAATCTACAATGTATTTCAGTCATACAATTTTCTCCTAACACTCATACGTCCAGGGGAAATTTTTTATCACCAAAAAATGATCACCTAGCCATTTCTCATAGGGTGGATCAAAATAAACCATGTAGATTTAATTTTACCATAGTAAAATCACTTTCACTATGGAAAATAATTTAGTAAACTACTTTTATTAAATTATTTTCTGATTTAAATAATAATAAAAAACCCATCAGAATTATTAGATAAAACATTATTTATTTAACTTTCTCTAGGAATAATTATTAGATCATTATTTTAAAAATTATTCCTTATCACAGTGAGCCCGCAGAGGTTTGGTCTCGTGGCCAGCAGACGATCTATTAAGTTGTCCGTGCCGCTGTGCAAGTCATGAGTTCGAGTCTCGTCTTACCCAAGGGACGTTCTTGCGGGTTGGGCGATTCCTCCTAGAGGTTATAGTAGCAGCCGGTGGGATTCGACCCTGTGTAACACAAGTACGATACCACTGCCGTTACCGATTCCGTTAGTCAACAAAAAAAAATATTCCCTATCACATTTGAATAAATCCCTTAGGAATATTTAAACAAATCATTATTTATTTAAATTTCCTTACTTTTGTTATTAGAATAATTATTAAATCGCTATTTAATAATTATTTTGATTTCACACCTTTCTTATTTCTCGCGAAGTAATTAATAAGTCATTTTATTTGTTAATTATTTCTAAATACAGGTGTTTAACCATTTTAAATACCTTTTCCCTCTCCAATAAATATAATAAAGTGTTCCAAATAGTCTGGGTTATTCTCCAATTTCGAGGTTAACTCTATATTTTTCTATAAAAATGAGGGTTTTTCAATCATTCTTCATCATAATCATAACCATTGTCAACATTATAATCATTTTTTTGAGCACCCGTTTCGAGTTATTCACTTTTCTTCTAGTTTTTCACATATTGAGAGAGAGTCATTTTTTGAAGCATCAATGACATCAAAGGACCCATTCCATGGAGGGTGACTTACAAACCAATATGTATATCTCCTTCACCAAGTGTTATCAATAAAATATTTTTCATTTAAAATAGTCTTTCCAATTGGCTTATTATATTGGATACTTTATATTGTTGCTTTCTATTTTAGATTATATATTATTTTATTGTAGGTTTTCTATTTGTATTTCAGATCTAAGACGACAACAACCATCAACTTATTGTTAGGGTCACTTGTCACCTAGTGACTTAAGCGAAGTATTTTTGGTACACCTTCCAAAAAATTTCACACTAACATTATTTATATAATATATAATAGTAAATATTATTATTGATTTTTGTTTTAAATCCTTTTAGAAATATACAATTTCGTAACTATTTTTAGCAATCAATTTTAGAATTGATTAGAAATAGTTAGACTAGAGGGAGGAAAAAAAATTGGAAAAATGATCATTTTTGGAGGTTTAGAGTCTTCGGCTCATGTATCCCTTGTATTAAAGAAGTTTCTCTGAAATAAAAGAACCTAAAGCAGATTATTTCCAGCTTTGGGTGTAATTGAAAGGTTATTTTTTCTCTTATGTTCATCATTCATTTTTATTTTTCCTCTCTTGGATGGTGTAAGATGCAGTTGGTTGTTTTAGTTTAATTTTTCATGAGTTTATTGAATTGTACTAATGTTATTTAAACCATAAACTCTTAATGAAGTGTTCCACATCTGAGAAACTCACACACATTTTCTCAATCTTTCATTATTATTTTTGGAGAGGTTTAGAATCAGATTCTTAACTGCATGGTTTAAACTATGTCTTATTTATTTCTCTTCAAACCACTCCAATCCAAAGACCTTGCAACCCTTAATTTTTTCTAGTCCTTCTGTTTTGGAAGTTAGGGTTTCAGAATTAGAATCTTTTTTGCAAGCCTTCATGGCATGTCCCTCTCTCCATTGATTTTAAATGTTTTTTTATCAATCTTGAGATGTCACAGACATTGATTCCCTTACAACCAAGAATTGTCTCTGATGAAACAACACAACTTGTGCACTTTGATAAGCTTGGTGTAGTATGACACAAAAAAGTATAGTAATGGTCCAATTAATTGATGTGCCCCATTGGAATCTAGGATATTCATATCCCTAGAGTCTTCATCATCATCAATCTATTTTGTGATGCTATAAAACACTACTAGCTTCCTGGTACTCTAATAATTATGGTGAAAGTGGACAGTGGTACCTCTCTTGGTGCATTCCTTGGTTCTAGTGAAAATATTCTATCTTTGATGTTTCATAATGTCTCGTCTATTAGTAGGTCATAAGATTCAAATTGAAAGGTAGATACAAAACTCTTGGCCATGGCTACCTTATATACAATAGCTCATCATAACTCTAGCTCGATATACCAATTTCAAGGCACAAAGCTCCTCACTAGTATATCGTTTTTCATACTCCATAGCATATAGACAAAATCTGATATATAATAGGCACCTACACTACAAGCATGCTTTTGTGTTCCCTTTATGAATTTCCCATGAGCATGCAAGAATGGCTATGAAATTAATTTGTAGCATTTGAAACCTAGTGTGGTGTTGGTGTTGTAATACACCAACCCTAGTAAGTTTTCTTCAGGGATTCTCAAATCTATAGAGGGCCCAAGAGCATCTAAAATCCTAAGGCTAAGTTGCTAGAAAAAACAGGTTTTAAGGTTAGTGTCATGTGGTTCCAATGGACAAAAATCTGCCCAACCACACCAATCGCTCAAGTTCTTTTGGGTGTGCTGGGCGAAACGGGCACTAGAAAGATGGGAACAAAAGAGTCCATGGGAATGCATATCTGACGGTGGGTGCGCAAGGCACTCTGTTGGTCCATGTTGAACCGTACCATCAAGGTTCACGACTGTTAACAAAACCCAGGGGTGTAGAAGGGGCCACATGACATCCTCTCATGCCTCCAACACCCCTCTGAAACTTTCAAATATGAGTTTTAGCGACATGCAAAATCACCATGTGGTCCTCCAGAGTAGTAGTCAACACAGGCCAAACAACCACCCAACCTACCTAGTTGACCTACATGCCACATCAATCACTCTATTTCCGTCATTCCATGTTAGCCTCCTACCACATCGGACCGTATTCCATGTTCAAACCATGCCACATCAACACCCAACACGTGGGTTAGCCCTCATTATCTTCACATCATCATGATGTCAACCCTAAAATTTCCCAACAATTTTCTGCCATGTGTCAAGACATTTTTTATAAAAAGGGCATGCAGGCCCATTTGGTCACTGCTATATCCTATTTATCCATATGAGGCAGCTTCCATGCACCGTGAACCCAATTTCTCCATTTATGTCTACTCCAAGCTTAATTTCACGATTCTAAACCACTAATTCATCTCATATTTGGGGATTTCACCTATAAAAACCCCTTTCTTGAGCTAAATTTGGACAAGTTCGAGCTTTAAAGGAAACCCTAGCTTTATTTAGGCAAAGAGCACTCTTTTGCTCAGCAAAATCTAATTTTTAGGAAAACTAATTTACCATTTCATAAAATTAATGATCTAGGTGGATATTAGTAGCCACCCACCTATTCCATTGATGGTTGTTGTTAATTCAGATCTGCAACACACATAGAAAACTTGTTGTAAAAGTACATATGATCTAGAATAGAAAGAAACAATATAAAATATCCAGTATAATAACCCAATTGGAAAGGATTTTTTGAATGAATAGATATGTTATTAATATCACCTCGTGAAGTAGATCTACAGATGGATCTGTGAGTCCCCCTGTGTGGGATGGGTCCTTTGATGTCCTTGATGCTTCATAAAATTATTCTCTCTCTAAATATGTGAAAAACCTAGACAAAAGTAGAGAACTCAAAATGGGAGCTCAAAGAAGAAAGACGCTAATGTTGACGATGATTATGATCATGGTGAAGAATGAATGAAAAACTCTCTTATTTATAACAAAGTATTGAATTAATCTTGAAAATGGAGAATAATAAAATAATATTAACCAAATTCAGATCTAACCACTGGGAATGCTTTATTATATTTATTGGAGAGGGAAAAAATATTTAAAATTGTTAAATACCTTTATTTAGAAATAATTGAGAAATAAAATGATTTATTAATTATTTCGCTAGAATTAAGAAAGGTGTGAAATCAAATAATTATGAAACAAATGATTTATATTATTTCTAATAATATATAAATAAGGAAAATTAAATAAATAATAATTTATCTAATTATTCTCATGGGATTTTTTATTTAAATCAGAAAATAATTTAATAAAAGTGGTTTACTAAATTATTCTCCACAATGAGGTTTCCATTGGGTGAAAACGTTGGGCTCCGAAGATGAGCCCTAACTGCATTGCCGCCGCCTCCTTTCCTTCGGCCGCCGTCTGGCCTCTGCTCGGCCCTGCCGATGATGGAGATGTGTGCTTCAGTCATGGAATGCTGGCCTCTTCCTTCAATTCTGAGCCGCAGGTTTTCCAATCTCTTCCATGAACTCCCTTCCCTCTAATCTGTTCTGCTCTGGACATGGGGGCAGCCAGATCTCGGCCCTCTGCTACTGCATCTTGTATTAGCCGTCCCCATTAGTTTGTAGATGCAACGGCTAAGGACGACCATGCAGAATATACTCCCATTTCTCCTCAGGCAGCGGCTATTGGAAAGAAACATTATGCTCTAGAAGGCTGCTCATCCCTACTAGTACCTTCTCTATCCACCAAGAATAGCCGATACTCTGTTTTTAATCTTCAGAATTCTTTTAGTTTCCTGGATCTGCCTGGATGGAGCACCTAGAAGCTCTTGAGGGCAGAATGTAATGACAGACTCAATGACCTATGGACTCTCTCCTCATCTCCTCACAAACCCCTGCAACAAGTTCAGGATAAGAAGGCCCTTCAAAGCACCAGCCTCCTCTCGTCTCAGATCTGCAGAGGAAAGCATAACTATGATCTCTCTGCCTCATTCCAAATCTAGATCATACTCATCTCTGGAAAAACTCTATTACAATGGGTGAGCTCGTCGGATCTTGTGCAGGACCTCAAGCATGCTCTGGAACTCAAGTTGGGGATTCCCTCTACAACTCAATGACTTCTCCACGAAGGTAGACAACTTGAGAATCTTTTTCCCTTATCTTTTTACAACATTAAGAGAAATTCCTCCATCATTTTTACCCTTCATTTGAGAGGGGGAGCTATTGGACAGTCATCCTCAGCTGAGGCGTTTTCATACAAAGACGATGTCCATGCTCATATGCCTAAAAAAACAGCTCCACCAGTTCAGGCTCCCAAGCCTTTTTTGGTGGACAAACTGGAGGAAACCCCCTCCATTGAAATAAGGCATCCAACGCTAGATGAGAAAACCAAAAATTTTGCAGAGCATGCCATTATTTACAGGTTCAATGGGCTATGGCCTCACATAGCAGACCTCTGCCAATGGATTCACTCTAATAGGACCAACAATTGCAAGGTCCTGTTATGCTCAAAGGGCTTCTTCATTGTAGTGTTTTCTTTTGGTGAGGACTACCAAAAAGCTTTAACTGCAGGCCCATGGTTCTGGGGCTCAACAGGTTTATTCCTCACCCCTTGGTTCCCAGATTTCGATCCAGCTACAACAATCATCACCAAGCTCCCCATCTGGGTCAGACTTCCTAATCTACTAGCGCATCTATGGCACTTTGCTGTATTCCAAGGGATCAACAATTCTCTAGGCCACTTTCTAGACATAGACATCTTTAGAGGGGAAAAAGGCTTATACACGTTCGCCAGAATTTGTGTAGAAATAGACACGAGCAAAGGCCTCCTTGATCAGATCAATCTCAAAATTAGAGACTTCCATTGGACTCAGACCTTGTATTACGAGAACACAACCTTTTGCTGCCGAAATTGCCATCACATGGAACCTTCAGAGCTCTTGTCCCATAATGCCTGCTCAAAACTCCAAAGAAGAAATCCAAAAGCCGGAAGCCTCATGATCCTCCTCCCATGGACGATTTTGATTTCAACTCGGATGAAGAGGTAGAGGATGAGGAAGGAATGGAAGCAAAGTTGGCACAGGATCTGCCCTTGACTGGTCCTACGGATTCGTCTATCTCTCCAATCTCTCAGAAAAGGAATCTTGAACCCTCCACCTCAGATTCAGATAAGGAGACCTCCCCATCAGCCCAGCTCAATTTGCAAATCATGCCAGCTCAGCAGTATCCTCTTGGCTGGGTCAAAGTTGGTAAAAAGAAAGGGAAAAAATGTTGAATAGTTGATTCTACACATGTTGGGTAGAATTTTTTGTTCTGGTTTGCTCCTCTGTTCTTCTCATTTTCTTTTAGGGGCTGAGGTGGATAGCCTATCCTTTCCAGCTACCTGTGTTCTTGCTTCTCTTGGTTGTAACTTCTTATTGTGCCATACATCCTCTTAATAGAATTAGTCTTTACTGAGAAAAAAAAATTATTCTCCACAATAAAAGAGATTTTACTGTGTTAAAATTAAATCTACATTGTGTATTTCAATCCACCTAGTTATAAATGGCTAGGTGATCATTTTTTGGTGATAATGGATTTCCCCCACACATATGAGTGTTAGAAGCAAATTGTATGACCGAAATATGTTGTAGATTACACTTACACAAGACACCAAAAGGGGAGTCAAAGAGAGAGGGAGAAATGAAGAAAGTCAAGGACGAACAAATAATGGAGGGGGTGAGACCTACTAAACTAATAGAGGTCTCCTTTTATGTGATAGTAGATGATCTCAAATGAGGCGGGGGAGACCTACCCATACCTGTCAAGATAACTGCATACAAAGAATAATGATGAGCCCAAGAATGTGGGGCTGAGCTATAAATTACATGATACACTCGCATCAGTGGGCCAAAAAATAATCAAATGGATGCCATATACATAATGCACCTATAAAAACATAAGCTAGGTCTGAATACAATAACATCTGAGTACATGAGACATAATTTACCTCTAACTTAAATGGGTTGCGGGGATAACAACCAAGGAAGCCCTGCTAAACAGGAAAGGGCTCTAAATATATGAATGGATCATATGAAGGAGACATGCATATTGTGGGCACTGCAAGTGGCAGAAACCAAACCCATGACATTTGCAAAATTGCATCTGAGGTTGGATCATCATCTGTGGCCATACGAGAATGTGGGGGGGTAGCTAAAGAGCCAGCCCCTCATGAGGTCTGAAACATCTCACACACACCCGAGAATCTCTGGGCCAGTCGCATGGATCATGAAACTGCCAATTGAATGAATCTCAATTGTACTATAAGGAGATGATGTCAAACACATGAGAAAAAACCAATTCAAAGGGAAATAATGAGTCACTTTTATTGATATGAAGCACCGAACAAATATGCATGCTAGAACCAAGGTACACCACCCTCTAAACCACTCTTCTAGAATAAATGGGCTAAGGTTGACAGAAGAAGGCTTGCTCGAGTTAAGGCAATGAGGAATGCTCAATAGAGGCATTAGGGAACATAGTAGACTGACTGATCGACTGACACTAGGGATGATGATGGAGGGAAACATGATGAGTGGTGGAATGATGATTGCCCTTGCTAGAGCATAATATAAATGGTTGACTTGGAATCGACTAACTCGATTCCACACAGGATGATCAATGACTCAAACGGGGGTTTTCCAAAGATGGAGTATAATAACTGGAGGCCAAAATGAGTAAAATGGGAGAAATGTGACATCACGACGAATGGAAAATTGTAACGAGACTCAAGGGGACTTCAAAGAGACTCCATAAATACAAGGGTTACACATCTTGGATGCTCTGAACAAGGGTGACTCGATGATACTGCCACATGGGAAAGGTCTAGAGGGGACCAAGAAAACATGAGTAAATAATGATTACTCATGAGAAAAATTGACATGGGATTCAACCAATACAAAGGTAAAATGGTATGAGAGTACGAGTTTCTCAAATGAAGAGATTCAGTTTTAAGAGGCACCAAAGTGAGACGTCGTGGAAAAAGTGGCTTCTAAGTGAAGCTTCAAATGAACAAAAACAAAGAGAGGCCAATTATAGAACTCAGTGAGAGCTTTCCAATGGTGTTGATGGTTTGTCAAACAGAGCTATGGTTTGGTCGCAATGGGTGACGGAAAAACTAGGGTTTTCCTTAAAAAAGGCTTTTTTGCCCCCAAATCCAATTGATTTGCATAGTGAGCTGTGGGAAATTAGGAGAGGAGGAGAAGGCCCAAAATATTTTATATATCGTAGCATAAAAAATGGCCTTCAAAATCTAGATCTGTGCCTTCCATGTAGGTGACGTTGCTTGTCTAAAAATGGCCTTAATGCTTTGTGGAAGGATGGTTCCTGGTGAAGAATCAAGGTAAGAAACGGGTACAATAATGAACTACTGGAGAAGGTCTAGAATCATCCCTACCCACCAAGTCAAACATGGTCACTAGGTGGTAAATGTGGCATTACATAGAGTAGAATGTGTGAGTATACGGTATTAATAATTTATGATAGGTGATGTGTATATGGCTCGTCGGAGAGGTCAGTAAGAAAAGCTATCCAAGGAACAAAAGGATAATCAACCATACCTAGATCATTGCAGTCTAGGCCGAGACTTAGTATACTTAAGTGAGAAGGTGGCCAGGGGTTCCATCATGCCCCCAAGTATGAGGTACTTCCCCCCAACATGTGATGACGGAAGTGACTAATCAGGTGGGAATGATGCCCCCTAGCTGGATGAGTTTGTGGAGTGACATTGTGTATCAAGTACTTAAATAAGAGATTCCAACATTCAGTCCTACCAGCACAAGATCCTCTAGAGGATGATCAGGAGATGGAGGGGCATATGTACCCCCCAATTTTGTATGGATAGATGGAGTATCTTATGGGCATACCAGATGTATTTGGAGTAGTGGACTCCAAACACATTTTGATGAGGTGGTTCACCATTTGTTTATGGTTGTCTTGTTATGGGAAGAATGTATAGACAAAATTAGAGAAATGAGATGATGGATTACCAATCTTGTTTGGTAATTCATATATGAATCAAATAGATTGAATTTCTTGGTTCACATACATGGTGTCACTATACCAAAGAATGGCTTTGGATATAATAAACTCATGCTCATCTAGAAAACATGGTGGTTGAACAAAAACAATGTCTACGGGACTAGGTTGTTGATGTAAGATATAAGAATAATTAAGGATCATACCCATCATGATCTAGAGTGAGATGAGACTCTAGAGGTTCTTCTACATTGGGAAGAATGATGGTACTAGAGTTGTCACTACCAGATGCACTAGGAGGGTTGGGGAGAATTTATTCTCCTGGACTCTAAAAAATGGATGTCCCCTTACCCAAACATTGAATGGTAATGTAATGGCCATAAGGTGGACATAGTTCAAATTCATTGGTTTAAAGTATGGGGTGGTTAAACTAATCAAACTCACCATGGAAGGAGTCTTTAGACTCCACAACATATTGGTCATGGGTTTTCTGTGGAAGGAAGTATGTACTATGGTATATATCATCTCAAGGGTAATACGGGGTGGTCATAGCTTCCATGATGTCTTCATCAGAATGAAAGATGGGTGGACTAGAGGAAGAAATACCACATGATAGCGAAGAGATACCTAAAGAATGTTCATGAGAGACAATTTTCACACACGCATCATTAAGGTTGGGAGACATATGACTATTAGGTGGAATATCCACTGATGTTGAGACCATGGCGTTCATCGAGGAAGGTTCAGTAGAATCAAAAGAGAAGAGTTCAAGGGATTTCCAAGGAATCGATCTCATGGATGATGACAGGTAAATAATAGGAGTGGTACTATCCATCATCTCAAAATCAGGGGGAGGGATCACAACGGGTGTTTGAGAGACCTCTTGTTCCGATGTAAGAGTGGGACCATAATCTGCAGGTGATGGAGAGGTGGACTCATTATGAATGGCCTATAATTTGAAAAGCACTTAAAGTGTATCACGAAAATATTTGAGATGGGGAAGCGATAGGAATAGTGTCCATACTAATCACACAAAGTGAATGGGTGGTTGGTGCGTAACAATTTGTTCTTCTTAGCTGACTCAAGTAAGGTGACATGGATCTTAGGAATGTTAGAATTAGGGAAGGTATCAGTGACTACATCCTTAACATGAGGGAGTTCAGGACAATTGGCATGACTAGAAACATTACACAAAGCATAAGGAGGTAGATGGTTTGGTGGCTTAGGAGGAGCTGGAGTTTCTGGGATGGCCTTATCTTTATTTCCCTTTTTTCAAGATTGCCCCCCTCACTAGATGGCTTCGTAACATGAGTAGGATCATGTTGAGGTTGTTGTGGAACTGAAGCAAAGGTAGGGGTAGGAAAAACTAGTTTTATCGAAGTCAAAGCGGTGTAAGGTTTCAATTGATTGGGTGGAGTGTTTGCAAGGGGGTCGATGTACCAGAGTAGGATCCATAAGGTAATATTGGGTAAACTCAACATAGCCATGACATGTGTAAAAAACACTCTAGGAGGTGGGAATAAGAATAGTATCTGACTAGAAGAATAATGGCCTGGGGGAATGAATTCGCAATGGTTAAGGCATAGGGAAATGTTTCCAGGAAGAAAAGGATTAGCAGAGCCACAAACTAAAGGAAGTGACCCTTGAGGAGTAATACCAGTGGGCTGGGTTGAGTTAGGCATAACAGGTTCTGGAGGTGCAGTCTGTTGTGAGGGCATACCCAGTGATTTCTTAGTGGCTCGGTATGCTTGGAGAATGAAAACAGTTGATGATATAGGTTTAAAAGGAGTAGGGGGTGGGCCATAGTAATCACCAAGAAAAGTGGAATATTTATAGACTCATGGAGAGACAGATGAGACAGTCTTATTTTTAGCCATAGAAGAAATGTTGGACTGAGGTGAAGTCTAGGCTTTTGGATCATAGTACATCAACTAATCAATTGTGATGATCTTTCCATAGTGGGGAAAGAGCATATTATGATGAACCACAAGTGTGATATTTGACATGGCATAGGTATAACTATGACTCAAAATGATTTTATATTCTAAGAGAACATCATTGACTTCAATGTTAATACAGATGGTCTTGCTAGCAACTGTTACTTGGAAATTGTAGTATAATCCAAGGGGTTGTGAGGATGACCATCCCATGCCTAAAGAGTGATGGTGGATGGGGATAGGTTAGGGGAAAAAAGTTACTTCCAAACACTGGTACAAATCACATAGGTGGAGGTGTCTTTGTTATTGATACACCACTGGAAAATGGCGTTTCTAATGGAGACTAGTATTTGGAATGCAACGAATGAAGGTAGGGCAAGACTTTCCAACCTTTCAACATGAAAGAAAATCATCTGATCATCTTGAGGATCCACGACACCCAAAGTAGATAATATATATTTCTGTTAGGATGGGCACGTTGGGAGGACTTCTAGCATTAACATGGCAGTAGGAGACGGTGCCAAGTCATGTACTATGCTATATGTATGGGCGGCTTTGGTAGAAGCAACATTTTAATGTAACGAACCTTTGGGGATCTTGGGAATAACCTAAACCTTAGGCTAAGGGATTTGTAAGGTACCATTGTATGATGATAGAGGCTCGGTGGAAACTTTGGTTTGGGACTCAGTCATTGACTTAGTAGGTGTCTTGTCATATTGGTGCAATCAAGTCTGAAAGGTGACTTGCTTGATATTGAACACATCATAATTCACCATAAGAATTTGATAATCATGGTGACCAGATGGTGGAGCTATTTGAACTGCTTGACCTTGTGTAGGTTTTGTAGCTATATATCCTTGTTGAGGGAAAGCATTGGTAAGCACAACCAGTTGAGATGAAGCGGGTGTGGGAGGAGGAGCGGTGGGATACATCCCTCGAGAAGCTGCTTGAGCTTCCCATACTTGTTGCATCTGAGGTAAAAGAGGACACCCATGGGTATAATGACCATATATGCCGCAACAAGCAAAATTTTTTTTCATATGAAGAGCCTTGTTTTACTTGGGCTCACTGCTATGTTGCTGGGTTACGAGATTAGTTTGAGTATCCTAAGCGGATTTGTGTGGAGGACCCTATTTGCCTTGATTACCTTGAGGTTATTGGTTCCTATTACCCCTCGCCTTGTTCCTTTTGTTTGGGCTAGGGTATTGGGTCAGTTCTTCTGAGCATACACTTATCCTTATTGAGGAGATGGTTGTTGAGACAGAGGGAGGGGTTGGGGTGTTGGTGCCAAAGGAGATGGAGTGCTAGGATGTGCACACTGATAATAAGGATATGGGGAAACATTGGTATAAATAGGTGGTTCAACTACTGGCCTTGGCATCTATTGATGTGGTTGAGGATATGCATATGGTGTGTTGGGACTTGGATAAGGGTTGCCCTAAGGAGGATTGGGGGAGGGAGAATTTTAAGTGTAATTTGTCCCTCCCTGAGGTGGACCATAACTCAAATTAGGTGGAGCACATGATTGCAGGTATGATATGGTTCAAACTATGCCATTTGTGGCATGAGATGCCCCTAGTGTATTGGTAGCACTAGGCCAAGGAAAATCGAGGATGACAGTGTAAACATAACTCAATTGGGTATAGATCAGATTGAATTTTAAGGCTACTTGGATTGCATCTTCCTTAGACTAGGGGAAGTGTGATGTGACATCTTTAGAAATGGATTAGTTCATTGAATTTTAAGGCTGCTTGAAGTGCATCTTCCTGAGACTTGGGGAAGTGTGATGTGACATCTTTAGCAATGGGGGCCAACAATGATTTAAGGAACCAATCCATATAGACTCAGTCTTCGAAGTTAAGAGCTCTAAGGATGCTCCTCCTTCTATGCCTTTCTTGAACGTGGTCAGAAAGGAAAGGGTAGAATTTTGATGGAAAGAAGTCAAAAGTACAGTATCAGTATCATAACAGATAGGTAACTGGAAATATGACATAAATCCTATGGAAAAAGTCGCAAAAGTGAGATGGGTTGCTCTGGGCTGGTCGACATACCACTTGGAAGCAACTCCGTGAGCATGCGCTGGAACAAACGAAGATGGAAGGAGTTTTTAGTAATGTAATTTAATGATCGCCACATATGGAAGGAGTGAACATGATTAGTTGGATCTTCTTGAGGATTAGCTTCAAACCTTTAGATGTCTGAAGGGAGTTTAATAGCATAGCTAGCCATGTGGGATTATGGAGAAGATAACCATTTATACACTAACTAAAATCTAGGAGACTTAAACTTTCCATAAAAGGAAGTAAGGGAGTAGGAATGACCACATCGGTGCAGGCTCCGTTGGTTGGGGTACCCTAGTTAGCACTTGGGTTACTGCCCTCGGGTCTCACACCCACATTGGTGCCTAACATGGTGGCAATATGGGGTTGAGAAGAAGTGGAATCAAAGGATAAACTGGATGAATCAACAAAATCATAATCAAAATCAAAATGATGATGTGATGGAGGACTGGTAGGATGTACTTGAATTTGATGGGGAGGATTAATATGTTCTAACGGGATCGGAGGGTGAAAACCTCGAATTCAATGTGACAAACACATAATAGGCACAATGATGTTGAGACTAATGGGTGATGATAGGAATAAAAGAGCAACAAACAACAAGAAAACACCTAGTGCAATGGTGCCAAATGTAAACTAACTATTTTAATGATGTTACTCTAATAAAAGCAAAAACAACCTATCAAATAAGAAGACCTCTATCATATAGGTGATCTAAATCCTCATATAATTCTAGATCTGTTGTTCTAGATGGCTTTTCAAATAACTTCTTACCTGATGGATTTTGATCCCCGCAAATAGAGTTGTCCTGAGAAAGGTGGGGTAGAGGACTAATTACTTCCCACAGCCAGTCCTATAGGGTGTTTTCCTAAGATCAGTAACTACGGTTACGTTCGTCCCACGGGGGTAGTCAAGGTTTGAGCTTCTTGGTAGTCAACCACTGCACAAAATTCCCTATCATGGGCTGGGTAGCTCTGAGGAGAACTTCTCACATGATGACCTAGCCTAACCCCCTCTGAATCGGGTTTCTGATGTACTCCAAATTTCACTCTGGGATGGTGAAGGATTTAAGCTCCCTAATATGTAAACTTCTATGTCTCAATGAAAGCGATCGATGGGTGTTATTGGAAACCTATGCCACTGATCCTACACCTACACTACAAATATTGTTTGGCCCTGATGCCCAAGTGGACTTAATCTATGTGTGTTGATTTATTAAGGTGTAGTGTTTCAAATCTTTTCTTGGCAGTGTTAACCAGGATCACCTTTGTTTAAGGTGTGAGTGTGTGAAAATAATGTGTCAATTGGATGAGTTAATTAAGCATGTTTTTCATTATTCCATGTGCTGATGAAAGTAAAATTCTAAAATAATGTAAATAAATCTTAAAATAATAGAGAAATAAACAACCAATCAAGCACACAAAACAACACCCATAAGGGCTACTAATCAACTAAGAAAGAGAGGGAAGACAAGCTACTCAAAGACACATAAAGAGGCCAAAAATATCTAATGTCAAGGTACTAGGATCTAAAGGCTCTCAACTACTGTAAATGATGCAGATAAACAACAAAAATCAGAGGTGAAAATGCTACAAAGGACAAGTGTGAAGATCTTAAACATAGGATGGACAAGGGGATCCTAAGGGGGAAAACACAAACCCAAACTCTAAAGGGATAAAAGGTAAAATAAACCTATCCAAGAGATCTGAAAAGTAATGGATCAGATCTGAAAACCAGTGGCTAAAAATGTTGAAAACCCTAGAATCCTCACTGATCAAATCTCTTCCTAACAATGTGGAGGTGTACTCTAAACCCTAAGGGGATTTTTCCTTCGTCAAAGAGATAAATCAAGTGGATCCGGGCCTAAGGGAGATTGAAAAATGGAAGTGAAGTACCCAAACTAATATGCAGACAACATTCTAGGCAATTCTATAAAAAAATTAAAAAATTTCCAGAAAGGGTACAAAACATAGGTATTGACACATTTATAAGGAAAACGCAGTTTTCTGGCCAAGACATTCACTCTACAACTCACTTTTATGGCTGAAAAGTGTGCTCTTCTCCCGGGAGTCTTGGTTTGGTAATCTCAGACAAATGTTTTTGTCTCCTTCTCCGCTGGTACATGTGACTTGCAGAAAAGACCAGAAGCTCACTAGAATCTTAAAATTTGACAAAATAGGGTATAATAATATAAATAGAAATTGAGAGGCTAAAATAGTTGTAGAAAACCATGAAATTTTTTTGAAACTTGAGTTACCTAAAACCACACTCATCACACAAAAAGGATTCATTTCATAAATATGTATCGTCATATAGTGTTTTGAGTCCACTACTCTAATACATCTGACATGCTCACTCGCATGTTATCATAAGAAAAATGGGGGCCCACATGTCCCTATTCCTAATTAGTATCATTTGGATATTCCTAAGCTAACGACTCCATCCCCCTAGCCCATAGACCTTGTACTGCCTGATCGGCCATCACAAGGCACTGCATGATTCCTCACAATTCTAGGGGAAGATCTATGCACTCATCTGTATATTGATCTTCTAGCTCATGCCACTAGCACTCTGTCACCCAGGTTAGTAATATGTTGTATATACGTCATATATCCTACAGTAGAGCACCATCATCTGGTCTTTATCGTGGTGAGGCCCCACCATGATCTGCAGCCCTAGGTGCTTCAACTAATCCCACATATCCTGCCGACCTCGCAGTGCTAAATCTTCATATACCACAAAGTTTAGAAATCAGTACCACATACACATATTTCTTAAACTATAAATGCACCAAATATATAGGAACATTCACTTACCATCTGGGCCCGATCCTCATCTTGGCGGAAATGGTAAGTTAGGATCCCTCTGATAGTTCATGCCATGGTATGGATAATCATCTATGTATAGTGGCATTTGGTCCCAATGAGTAAAAAACTTAGGTTGAAACACTCATTTGACTCACCCTCGACTTCTGCTAGTGGTGCATCCTGGGCTCCTGCGTGTGCCCATCATGGATCTAAACATGAGGTCATATAGCGGGGTTCTTATCAAGGAAAAGTGAGCATAAGACTATCCCAAATGGAAAACTATCATTGATCCTCCATCTGCATAATGTCAACTTTCATTTCAATGGTGACAACATCATCTGGGCCCACCCATACTAGGTCCCTCCCAAAATACTCTACACTAACATCATCTACCCTCTAGTGATATGGTGGAAGGCATGGCTACCATGGATTTGATGAGCTCCAGTATTGTAGCAAGGATGCTACAACTCCTGGGCTACCAGCTTTACTTATCAACCCGGGGTTTGTACAAACTTGGTGGTGATAGTGCTATATGCACAAGTAAAAGTGAAGGTCCCGCCTATCGTCATTGTTCATCCGACGAGAGACCCCAGAGGTTCCAAGCCAAAATTCAATAGAGTCAGAATAAGCTTGATTCTTTGATAGAAGAAGAGCAAATCTGTTCTACGAGAGCTACTCTACTACAATAATGAATAAAACAACATGTAATGCTAAATCACACCATATCCTAATTAACCATTTAAACAACTATGATAAGAATAATTTATAAATCAACACTAACCTAATGCTTCTATATAAGCTATAGAAGTAAAGAGCATCAAGCATACTAATGTGTAATAAAGAAAACCAAACTAAATCTGTTTTCACTTTTTTGGTTTTTTAGGCAAAATCAAGTATGCAAATCAATTGTTCTTGTGGATGTGACAGGTGGATGGAAGGTGATTGATGATGAATAAAAGGATTATGGGGTGGTTTGATGGTGTGGAAAGGTCCTAGAAGAATTTTTGTGACTTCCTATAGGTTTCCCATCAATTCGGACTGAAAACAGGTTGTTTCAGGAAAACCTACAAGATGTACTAGAAACCTACATTATGATCATATAGGAATTACAAAAAACCTACAAGATAAGGCCGAGAGCTAATTGTGAGGTGTTGGGAAGATTGGCAAAGGTGTGTGATGAGTGATATGGGGTGTTAGAAGGTCTAGGAACACTCAGGAGTCAATATCCAAGGTCATAGATAGCTAGATTCATTCAAGGTATCTAGGGGAGTTTCAATAAAAAAGGACAAAAACTAGTGAGGGTGATGGTGGAACAAGAGATGGTTAGGATGGATGAGGTGGATGGTGGTTGCTGGTAATGAAGTCTAGGTCTCCTCCTAAAGTACCTATTATGCTTAAAACATATGTGTTTCTAAAGAACTATGCAACGAGATACATTTTCATAAAATTGAAAAGCATGAATCAATTTCCTATATTATGCATGAAGAGAGTGCTAAAGGGAATGAAATCATGAGTGAGATCTTACTGCAGAAATGGAGTAATGGAAAAAGATGACAATGAAATGAACCAAATGCTGAATCAAGACAACAAACTCCAAAGTTCATGCAAGAACTAGAAATCTATGTTTTTGGGGCTGCTGAAGGGTCTCTTCCTGAAGTCATGGTCCCAGAGGGAGGAAGTGAGGCTGAGACACCTGATAACAACCTTATGGCGATCCTTTTTCTCCCTTCTAACATGCTAATTGAAAGAAGGCACAAATGGAAGAAAACTAACATACAACCAATCTAATCTACACTGTTGTAACGGAAATGTAGCCAGTTAAGCAAATGAACAATTAAACTATGAAACTATGCTAACATACATGTATAATAAAGAGGAGCCTTGGCTGCTAGGGTTGGGCCCTAACATAAGAGCTTTAGCCCTATAAGTTAGCTTAGTGTTGGCTCAAAACAAAACCCATTCTTCTTATCAAAACAATGGATTACATCCAAAACTATCACAAGTCTTGCAACTCGAAAATAGAGTAGAGTTTTACAATAAAAAATCTAAATATTATTGAAGTCCTAGGCCTCTCTATTTATCCATCTGAAGTCTCCAATGACTTCCTTAAAATTAGGGAGGCTAGACTACCAAACTCGAGATAAATTGGTGCTTTGCCTTTCACTTGCTCGACTCCCTTCTAGTCCTCATGATTTGGTTGTTTTCACTCCGAGATGATGGAGGAATATTCGAATGGAGGGGTAGTAAATGAGGAGGATTTACCTCCTATAATTCCTCTCCCTTGTCTCATTCAATTTTTGACCAACGACTTTGCCAAAATTCCTTGCTTTTATCCTTTAATCCTGCATTAAATGCACATTAGACCACAAAGCAAAATATCCAACTCTACATCATCTCATAAACAAAATATAATCAAAGGTATGCAATAGGTTATCAGAATAGTTGGTTTGACTAAGCTAGGAGGTGAATTAAGGCCCATATAATTACCCAATGATGAGGCTCATCAAGATCCATAACATGACTGAGGCTATAAATCATGTCTTAAGACTCTCCAAGTTATCAACCTCGATGGTTGTACCCTTTGCATGTCTACCCCATACACAATGACACTCAGCAAACTCATCAATATGCCTCCCATGAGGTACCACTGGATGTATCTCACCTACCACTCCCTAGGGGGGTAGTCATATTAGAGAAAATATGTCTTGGATCATGAGCTTGATCCTGTGCCCTTGTACTACAAATACCTCCTTATCTAGGTCCTAGTAACTCAATATCCTCGACAGTAAGGGCTCACCAACCCTCATAAAAGAGTTCTCTAAGAACTTCAGCATGCCATATCGTGCCAGCATCCCTCTCACTGCTTGATTCCCCTGAATCTTAGCACGAAGGGTCTCAAAATCTCATTCTCACCATAATATATTTAACTCTTCCATACCTGCAAGACATCATTATGTGATGTTAGTCAAGAGTAAAAAATACATTCATGATCTAAACTCAGCTTCAACTTGCAGCAGGCCACTAGTCCTACCCATCTTCTTAGCCAAGAGCTCAATTTTTTCCTTCAAAAATGCATTTAATGCACTTGTGTTCCCCATTTCTGCACTCCAGAGTGTAGATCAGGCTCCAAAAATCATGTTGCGGCTATGAGGATGAGAAAGGGTCTCCAACAGGAAACTAAAGCCCTAATCTGAAAATCTAAACCACAAAAATGATGAGTATGGTGAGGCCACCTACCTCCAACTTTCAGAACCTGATTTCGACAGTCGACTTGTCCATTATGATCTCCACAAGATTTAGTGCCTTCTCCTCCTCTCCAAATTCTCCAGAGCTCACTATGAAAATGAATTGGTTTTGGAGACAAAAAGCGCTTTTATAGGAAAAACCCTAGTTTTTCTGTTGCCCATTACGACAAAACTGTAGCTCCGTTTAACGAACTGACAACACCATTGGAAAGATCTCACCGAATTTTTTAATGGGCATGTCTTTGTTTTTTGTAATTTTAAACTTCACCCATAAGACATTTTTTCCATGAGGTCTCACTTTGCTGCCTATTTAAATCAAATATCTTCATTTGAGACACTCGTACTCTAGAACCACTTTACCTTTACACTGGTTTACTCATGTGTGAATTTTCGTCATGAGTAACCATCATTTACTCATGTCTTCATGGTCCCCGCCAAGCCTCCACCACATGGCAGCATCATCAAGTCACCCTTGTTTAGAGGATTCGGTACGTGTCACCCTTATTCAAAGAATTCGAGATGTGTCACCCTTATTTAGAGAATTTGAGATGTGTCACCCTTATACCTCTGGAGTCTATTCCGAGTCCCCATTAATTATCGTTACAATATTTCATTTCTCGTTGTGTCACATTTATCCAATTTTACTCATTTTTGGCCTCAAGTCCTTCTGCTCTATCTTTTTCGAACCCCCATTTGATTCATCAACAATCCCCTTTGGAATCAAGCCAGTCGCTACCAGGTCAACCATTTTTATTATGCTCTGACAAGGAAAGTCATCAATCTGCAACTCATCTTGTTTCCTTTCATCATCATCCCTCGTGTCAATCCATAAGTCACTCTACTATGTTCCCTTGTGTCTTTCTTGAGGATTCCTCATTTCCTTAACTATAGCGGGCTCTCTTCTTTTGACCTCAACTCATTTATTATGGAAGAGTGGTCTAGAGGCTGGTATACCTTGGTTCCAGCTTCCATCTTTGTTTGGTTCCTAGGATCAAGCAAAGGCACTCACTATTTCCCTTTGACTTGGTTGTTTCTCATATGTTCGACATCAACTCACTATTGCAGGATTGAGATTAATACACTTGATAGTTCAGTGATCCAGACGACTATCCCAATGATTCCCAGGTGTGTGTGAGATGTTTTGAACCCCATGAGAGGGTGGCCCTTCAAGTATCCCTCCACATACCCGGATGACCATAGATGTTGATCGAACCTTCGATATGGTTCCACAGATTTGATAGGTTTGGTTTCCGCTGCTTGCAATTCCCACAACATGCATGTATCCTCCAGATGATCCATTTAGATCTACAGATCCCTTTCCTATTCAGCAGAGCTTCCTTAGTTTTGATCACCCCTCTCCATGTCAGATTAAGGGGCATTATATCTCATGTACTCACATATTATTGTATTCAGTCTTGGCCTATGTTTTTGCAGGTGCATTATGTATATGGGATACATTGTAGTACTTTTTGGCACATTTATACCAGTATATCATGTATCATCTATCATGTACTTTGTAGCTTAGTCCCACATTGTTGGGCTCGCCATTATTCCTTGTATGCAGTTATCTCAGTGGGTATGGTTATGCATGCCTCGCCTCATTTGACATCATGTACTACCACATAAAAGGAGACTTCTACCAGTTTTATAGGTCTCTCCCCCTCCATTATTTGTCTGTCCTTTATTTTCTTCGGTTCTGTCTCTCTCTCTGACTCCCCTTTTGGTGTCTTGTGGAAGTGTAATCTACAATAGATTTCTGTCATTAGATTTTATCCTAACACTCATACGTGTGGGGGAAGTTTGTTATCAACAAAAAATGATCACCTAGCCATTTCTCATAGGGTGGATCAAAATACACCATGTAGATTTAATTTTACCATAGTAAAACCACTTTCACTATGGAAAATAATTTGGTAAACTAATTTTATTAAATTATTTTCTTCTTTAAATAATAACAAAAAACCCATGAGAATTATTATATAAAACATTATTTATTTAATTTTCTTTAGGAATAAATATTACTTGGTCACAGTGGGTGACAAAAAAACTAGGGTTTTCCTAAAAAAGGCCTTTTTGCCCCCAAATCCAATTCATTTTCATAATGAGCTTTGGAGAATTTGGGGAGGAGGAGAAGGCCCTAATTATTTTAAAGATCTTTGAATGAAAACCAACCGTCAGAGTCCAGATCTGCGACTTCTAGGTAGGTGACCTTACTTGTCTAAAAATGGCCTTAATGCTTCGTGGAAGGATTGTTCTTGGTGAAGAATTAAGGCAAGAAAGGGGTACAAGAATGAACTACTAGGGAAGCTCTAGAATCATCCCTACCCACCAAGTAAAACATGGGGACCGAGTGGTAAATTTGGCATGACACAAAGTAGAATGTGTGAATAGATGGTATTAAGCATCTACAATAGCTGATGTGTATATGGCTCACGAAAGAGGCCGGTAAGACAAACTATCCAAGGAATGAAAGGATAGTCAACCATACCTAGATCAATGTGGTCTAGGCCAAGACTTATTGTAATTAAGTGAGAAGGTGGCCAGGGGTTCCATCATGTCCCAAAGTATGAGATACTTCCCCAAAACATGTGATGATGGAGGGGACTGATCAGGTGGGAATGATGTCCCCTAGCTAGATGAGTTCGTGCAGTGCCATTGTGTTCCAAGTACTTAAATAAGGGATTTTAGCATTCGGTTCTAATAGCATAAGATCCTCTAGAGGATGATGGGGAGATAGAGGGGCATGTGAGCCGCCCAATATTGTATGGATAGATGGAGTATCCTATGGGCATACCAGATGTATTTAGAGTAGTGGACTCCAAACACATTTTGATGAGGTGGTTCACTAGGAAGAATGTATAGATACACTTAGAGAAATGAAATGTGGGATTACCAATGTCGTTTGGTACTGCATATATGAATCAAATGGATTGAATTTCTGGGTTCACATAAATGGTGTCACTATATGAAATAATGTATTTGGATATAATGAACTAATGCTCATCTAGAAAACATGGTAGTTGAACAAAAACAATGTCTAAGGGGCTGGGTTCTTGATGTAAGATATAGGAGTGATGAAGTGGATCATCCCCCACATGATCTGGAGTGATATGAGACTCTAGAGGTTCTTCTACATGGGAAGGAATGATGGTACTAGCGTTGTCACTACCAGATGAACTAAGAGGGTTGGGGAGAATTTCTTCTCCTGGACTCTAAAAAATGGATGTCCCCTTACCCAAACCTTGAACGGTAATGTAATGTCCATAAGTTGGATGTAGTTCAAATTCATGGGTTCGAAGTAAGGTGTGGTTAAACCAATCAACCTCACCATGGAAGGAGTCTTCAAACTCCACAACATATTGGTCATGGGTTTTTTGTGGAAGGAAGTGTGCAATATGGTGCATATCATCCCAAGGGTAATAAGGGGTGGTCATAGCTTCCATGATGTTTTCATCAAAATGGAATATGGGTGGACTAGAGGAAGAGCTACCTAAAGAGTCTTCATGAGAGACAATTTTCACATACACATCGTCAAGGTTGGGAGACATATGACTGTTAGATGGAATATCTATTGATGTTGACACCATGGTGTTAGTCAAAGAGGGTTCAATAAAATCACAAGAGGAGACTTCAAAGGATTTCCAAGGCATCAATCTCATGGATGATGACAGGTAAGTAATAGGAGTGGTACTATCCATCATCTCAAAATTAGGGGGTTGGATCTCAATGGGTGTCTGAGAGACCTCTTGTTCCAGTGTAAGAGTGGGACTAGAATCTGCAAGTAATGGAGAAGTGGAATCATTATGAGTGGCCTATAATTTGCAAAGCAATTGATGTGTATCACAAAAATCTTCGAGATGGGGAAAGTGATGGGAATAGTGGCCATAGTTATCACACAAATTGCATGGGTGGTTCATGCATAACAATATGTTCTTCTTAGTTGACTCAAGTAAGGTGACATGGATCTTAGGAATGTTAGAATTAGGGAAGGTATCAATGACGACATCCTTAACATGAGGGAGTTGAGGATAATTATTGGTGGCATGACCAGAAACATCACACAAAGCACAAGGAGGCAAAGTCTTTGGCGGCTTAGGAAGAGTTGAACTTGTTGGGAGTGCCTTCTCTTTATTTTCATTTTTTGGGGCTTTGCCCCCCTCACCATATGCTTTTGCAGCAGGAGTAGGCTCCTGTTGAGGTTGTGGTGGAGCTAAAGCAAACGTAGGGAGAGGAAGAACTAGTTGGACCGAGGTCAAAGTGGTGTAAAGTTTCAATTGATTGGGTGGAGTGTTTATAGGGGGGTCGATGTACTAGACTAGGATCCCTAAGGTAATATTCGGTAAACTCAACATAGCCATGACATGTGTAGAAAACACTCTAGGAGGTGCAAATAAGAACAATATTTGACTAGAAGGATAATGGCCTCGGGGAACGAATTTGTAATGGTTAAGTCCCAGGGGAATGGTTCCAGATGGAAAAGGATTAGGAGAGACACCAGCTGAAGGAAGTGACCCATGAGGAGTAATACCGGTGGGATGGGTTGAGTTAGGAATAGTAGGTTCTAAAGTTACGGTCTATTGTGAGGGTATAACAGGTCATTTCTAGGTGGCTCGTGATGCTTGAAGCATGAAAACACTCAATGAGCTAGGATTAGAAGGAGTAGGCAGTGGGCCATAGTAAGCACCAAGAAAAGTGGATTATTTATAGACTTCTAGAGACACAGATGAGACGATCATATTGTGAGGCATGGAAGAAATGTTGAACTAAGGTGAAGTCTGGGCTTTTGGATCACAGTACATCAACTGATCAATGGTGAACATATTTCCATCGTGGGGAAAGAACATATTATGATGAACCACATATGTGACAGCTGACATGGAATATGTATAACTACAACTCAAAAGGATGTTATAGTCTAAGAGAGCATCGATGACTTCAATGTCAATACAGATAGTCTTGCCAATAATTGTGATTGAGAAATTGCAGTATAATCCAAGGGGTTGTAAAGGATGACCATCCCATGCTTGAAGAGTGATGGTGGACGGGGATAGGTTATAGGAACCAAGTTGCTTCCAAACAATGGCAACAATCACATAGGTGGAGGTGCCTTTATGAGTGATATACCACTAGAAAATGGCATTTATAATGGAGACTGGTATTTGGAATCCAACAGATGAATGTAGGGGAGGATTTTCAAACTTGTCAGCATGAAATAAAATCATCTGATTGACTTGAGGATCCATGGCACCGAAGGAAAATAGTAGAGCTTTCCAATGGGATGGACAAGTCGGGAGGACTTCCAACATTGACATGGTAGTAGGAGATAGTGCCAAGTCATCTACTATGATATATGTATGGGCGACTTTGGCAGAAGAAACATTTTGATGTAACAGAGCTTTGGGGATATTGGGAGTAACCTAAGCCTTAAGCTAAGGGATATGTAAGGTACCATTAGATGACAATAAAGGCTCCATGGACACTTTGGGTTGGGACTAAGACGTTGACTTAGCAGGTATCTTGTCATATTGGTGCGATCGAGTCTGAAGGCTGACTTTCTCAGTAGTGAAGTCATCAAAATTCATCATAAGAATCTAATAATCAAGGTCACCAAATGGTGGAGATGGTTGAGCTACTTGACCTTATGTAGGTTAGATAGCTATATATCCTTGGGTAGGGAAAGGAGTGGTAAGAGTGACCGGTTGAGATGAAGCAGTCGGAGGAGGAGGAGTAGTGGGTTGCGATCCTCAAGAAGGTGCTTGATCATCCCATAGATTTTGCATTTGAGGTAAAAGAGGACACTCATGGGTATAATGACCATATATGTCACAACAAGCACAAGTTTTGTTCATATGAAGAGCCTTGTTTTGCTTGGGTTCACTGTTATGTCGTTGGGTTGCGGGATTAGGTTAAGAACACTAAGGGGATTTGGGTGGAGGACCTTGGTTGCCTTAATTACCTTAATGATGTTGGTTCCTATTACCATTCCTCTTGTTCCTTTTATTCAGGTTAGGGGTATTTGGTCCACTCTGATAAGCATACAGTTTTCCTTGTCATGGAGGTGGTTGTTGAGGTGTAGGGAGAGCAATCATGGGAAGCTAGGGCGCTGGTGCCAGAGGCGCTGGAGTGCTAGGATGTGCACATTGATGATAAGGAGATGGGGCAACTTCTAGTCTTGGCATCTCTTGATGTAGATGAGGATATGCATATGGTGTGCTGGGACCTGGATAATGGTTTCCCTCAAGAGGATTAGGGGAAGGATAATCGCAAGTGGAATTGGTCCCTCCCTGAAGTGGTCCATAACTCAAATGAGGTGGATCATATGGTTGCAGGTGTGATATGGTTCCAACTATGCCATTTGTGGCATGAGCTTCCCTTGGTGTATTGGCAACACTAGGCCAAGGAAAATTGAGGATGACAGTGTAAACATAACCTAACTTGGCATAAAGTAGATTGAATTTTAAGCCCACTTGGAGTGCATCTTCCTCCGACTGGGGGAAGTGTGATGCGACATCTTTAGAAATGGATTGGTTCATTGAATTTAAAGGCTAGTTGAAGTGCATATTCCTCTGATTGGGGGAAGTATGATGTGACATCTTTAGCAATGGGGGCCAGCAACGATTTAATGAAAAAATCCATATAGACTCGGTCTTTGAAGTCAAAAGTTGTAAACATGCTCCTCCTTCTACTCCATTTCTAAAAATGGTCAAAAAGGCGAGTGGGAGAAGTTTGACGAAAATAAGTCAAAAGTTTGGTATCGGTATCATAATGGAGAGGTAACTCAAAATATGATAGAAATGCTATGGCAACAGTCACAAAAGTGGAATGGGTTTCTCTAGGCTCGTCAACATACCACTTGGCAATAACTCCAGTGAGCATGCGTTGGAACAAACAAAGATGGATGGATTCTTCAATAATGGAATTTGATGAACACCACATATGGATGGAGTGAACATGATTAGTTGGATACTCTACATGATTACCTTCAAACTTTGGGATATCTTAAGTGAGTTTAGTAGGCATAGCTGGCCATGTGGGATTGTGGAGAAGAGAATCATTGATAAATTGACTAAAATCTGGGAGACTTAAACTAGCATAAAAGGAAGTAAGGGAGTAGGAGTGACCACACCGGTGGGGGTTCCATTGGTGGGGGTACCCTGGTTAGCACCTAGGTTACTACCCTGGGCTTTTGCACCCACATTGGTGTCTCACATGGTGGTGATATGGGGTTGAAAAGAAGCAGAATCAAAGAATAAAATGGATGAATCAGCAAAATCAGAATCAGAATCAAAATGATGACGCGATGGAGGGCTGGGAGGATGTACTTGAACTTGATGGGGAGGATTAATATGTTGTGAAAGGAACTTAGGGTGAATACCTTGAATTTGATGCAACAAACACATATGAGGCACAATGATGTTGATACTAAAGGGTGATGATAGGAATAATAGAGAAACAAACAATAAGCAAACACCTAGTGCAATGGTGCCAAGTGTAAACTAACTATCTTAATGATGTTACTCTAATACAAGAAAACACGTCCTATCAAAGAAAAAGACCTCTATCCTATAGGTGATCTAAATCCTCAAACAATCCTAGATCTATTTTTTTAGATGGCTTTCCTAGTAACTTCTTACTCGATGGGTTTTGGTCCCTGCAAGTAGAGTTGTCTTGAGAAAGGTGTGGTAGAGGACTAAATGCTTCCCACATCCAATCCTATAGGGTGCTTTCCTCAGATTGGTAACTACAGTTACTTTCGTCCCATGGAGGTGGTTGAGGTTTGAGCTTCTTGGTAGTCATCCACTGCACATAATTCCCTACCATGGGTTGGGTAGCCTCGAGGAGAACTTCTCACACGATGACCTAGGCTAACCCCCTCTGAATCAAGTTTCAAATGTACTCCAGATTTGAATGCGAGATGGTGAAGGATTTAAGCTCCCTAATATGTCAACTTCTATGTCTCAATGAAAGTAATCAATGGGTGTTATTGGAATCATATGCCACTGATCCTACATTGACACTACAAATATTGTTCGGCCCTGATGCCCAAGTTTGCTTAATCTATTTGTGTTGATTTATTAAGGTGTAGCGTTTCAAGTCTTTGCTTGGAAACATTAACCAAGCTCACCTTCTCTTAAGGTGTGGTTGTGTGAAAATAATGTGTCAAGTGGATGAGTTAATTAAGCATATTTCATGATTCCATGTGTTGCTGAAAGTAAAATGGTGAAATGCTGTAAATAAATCTTAAAATGACAGAAAAATAAACAATCAATCAAGCACACAAAACCCCACCCATAAGGGCTACTCAGTAGCTAAGAAAGTGAGGGAAAACAAGCTACTCAAAGACACATAAAGAGGCCAAAAATATCTAATGTCAAGGGATTGGGATCTAAAGTTCACAACTACTGTAAATGATGTAGATAAACAACAAAAATAATAGGTGAAGATGCTGCAAAGGACAAGTGTGAAGATATAAAAGATAGGATGCATAAGGGGGTCCCAAGGGGGGAAATGAAAACCCAAACTCTAAAGTTATAAAAGGTAAAATAAACCTATCCAAGAGATCTAAAAATTAATGGATTAGATCTAAAAATCAGTGGCTGAAAATGTTGAAAACTCTAGAATCCTCACTAAGCAAATCTATTCCAAACAATGTGGAGGTGTACTCTAAACCCTAAGGGGATTTTTCCTTCCTCGAAGCGATAAATCAAGTGGATCCAGGCCTAAGGGATATTGAAAAATAGAAGTGAAGTATCCAAACTAGTATGCAGACAACACTCTAAGTATTTCTGTAAAAAAATTGAAAATTTTCCAGAAAGAGTACAAAACACGGTTTTCTGGCCAAAAAGTGCACTCTACAACTCACTTATGGGGCTAAAAGTGCGCTCTTCTTGTTCAGAATATCTTGCACAATTTTTTTTGTCTCCTTCTCCGCTGGTACCTTTGGCCTGCAAAAAACACAAATAATTTTGACAAAATAGGGTTTAATACTATAAATAGAAATTGAAAGGCTAAAAATAGTTATAGAAAACCTTTAAATTGTTTGAAACTTCAGTCATCGAGGAATGTTGTTATTACACCGGTGTAGTCACCATTTATTAGTGTGAAAATTCTTGGAAGGTGGACCAAAAATACGCCACTTAATTCACTAGGTGACAAGTGACCCTAACAACAAGTTGATGTCTACTGTCGATTCAGATCTACAACACAAATAGAAAACTTGTAGTAAAAGTAGATAAAATCTAGAACATAAAGCAAAAATAAAAAAATATCTATTATAATAACCCAATTGGAAAGACTTTTTTGAATGAATAAATATGTTATTAATAGTACCTGGTGAAGGAGATCTACAGATGGGTTTGTGAGTCCCCCTCTGTGGAATGGATCCTTTGGTGCCCTTGATGCTTCGGAAAATGATTCTCTCTCTTAATATATGAAAAACCCAGACAAAAGTAGAGAACTCAAAATGGGAGCTCAAAGAAAAAACATGGTAATGTTGACGAAGATTATGATCATGGTGAAGAATGAATAAAAAACTCTCATATTTATAACAAAGTATTGACTAAATCTCAAAAATGGGTAATATTAAATTAATATTAATCAAATTCAGATCTAATTTCTTGGAATACTTTATTATATTTATTGGAGAGGGAAAAAATATAGAAAATGGTTAAATAACTTTATTTAGAAATAATTAGCAAATAAAATGATTTATTAATTATTTCGCTAGAATAAAGAAAGGTGCGAAATCAAAATAATTATTAAATAGTGAATTAATAAGTATTCCTTAAAAAACTTAAATAAATAATGATTTATCTAATTATTCTCATGGGTTTTTTTATTTAAATTAGAAAATAATTTAATAAAGGTGTCTTGCTAAATTATTTTCCACCATCAAGTGATTTTACTATGGTAAAATTAAATCTACATGGTGTATTTCGTTCCACCTAGTTAGAAATGTCTAGGTGATCATGCTTTGGTGATAACATGTAGCACAATTTATTACTTTTAGTAGTTTTGTAGGTCTTGAACTTCTAAAACAGTTTTGAGGCCCTAAACGATCATTTTTTGGAAAATGGTTAAAATTTTGTATTTATCTCTTGTTTGTAGTTTAAAGTTGTAGTTCTTTGTTAGAGATTTGTAACCAGATATCGTATGCATTAAATGAAGGTCATATGCCAAAGTTACAACCTTGGGAAGTTGATGTACCAATTTACACAATGGGGCCCACAAAATTTTGGTGCTTCATCTCCAAGGTTAGGTTTCTAGATGTTTAGGGTTTTCCATTGTTTCCCAATAATAAATAGGCCTTTGAGCCTCATTGTAACATAGTTCAAAAGGAATGTAGCCACCACAACTCTTCTTAGCGATAAGATATCATAACTTGAGCTAGTTTATTTCCATTCTATGTGTAAATAATTTTCAATATTTATTATTAATGAATTGAAGTTATGTTTTCATTGTATCTCGGTGTTTCAATTTATATCTCTATTTCATTTCATTTGTTCATAAATATGGATCATTGGTATCAGAGTGGTCTTATCTTTCTCTCTCTTTTTTTGCATGTCCCCAACAAGGTAGGGGTATAAATATTCATGGCTTGAACTATTTGAACCTTTGCAAGAGTAGCATTGTCGAATCGAATGACCTCCCATGTGGAAGAAAAGAAAGACGAGGGAGTAGGAGATCCTATCAAAATATTACTTTAAGAAAACCTCGAGTGATAAAGGAACGCAATGATGGAAAAATTTGTCCCGATCCTTCATTGGATTCCCATAGGCAACACATCTTCATCCAACAACCATTCTGGAGGTGTCACTCCCTTTAAGGTACAAGTCAACTTTGACATTCCCATATTTCAAGGCTATATAGATGAAGATTCCATAGATAAATGGCTAAATTTGTTGGAAGGATATTTTTGGGTTCATGATTTTTCCAACAGGGAAAATATTACTTTTCCAATCCTCAAAGTTACCCCCATATCAAGGACTAGTGGGAAACCTCACTATTTTCATCCGCACCCACTTGGAATTATTTATGAGATGCCATCAAGAAACAATATTACCTTACTAGGAGCTATAAAGATTACATGAAGTAGACCACACTACAACTGGGAAGGGACCAAGACGTGTCAGACTTCACAAAATTTTTTCATATCCTTCGCACAATGTTGGGTATCAAGAATTCCGAGAAACATCTAGTACTCAAATACTGTGGTTGTTTATACAAATACATCAAAGAGAAGATGGAGTTCCTAGACATCTCCTTGCTTGGCGCCACTTATCGATACACTGTCAAGATCAAGTAGAAATTTAAATAGAAGAAGTGAGACTTTAGATATGCAAATCCAAAGCAAGGGAAAGGCACCCCCAAACTATAGAACAAATGACAAAGCCAAAGCAAGGTGACCCAAGACAACCCACCGATGCCAGGAGAAAAGAACAACATGATAAAGATAAGGAAGGACACGGGAAAGTGGTGTGAGTTCCATAAGAGCCTCACCCACAACACAAGTGAGTGTTGATCCAAGAAGTCACTGGTGGTCGAGTTGAAGGCTTCAGAGTCAGATGCATGTTCTTACTCAAATTCATAATCTAAAAAGGGGAATAAAAATGGGAAGAAGATTATAGATGCAAGGCTTAACGCCATTGTTGCCTCCACCAAATTCTAGAATATTAAGCCTAAAGATCCATAGGAGGGGGAATGTCTCTTCCAGTCATAAACGTGGGTGAAGGGTTCTCCGCTACAATTCATTGTGAAGTAGATGGTCCTAATAACCACATCACACCTACAATCATACACCATCAGGTGGCTTTACCAAGGATGAGATCTCTGTGTTAGCCAATAACATCGCCTTCCCTAGAACATCAAGCCCTTCACAGATGAGGTACTATATGATGTTGCTCCTCTTGAAGATTGTGATGTATTATTAGGCCAACCATACTTGTGGAAGAATCATGTTGTGTATGGGTCTAGGCCTAACACTATTATTATCACTTTCGGCAATAATTTATACAGAATAATAGAGGTAGCCCCACCTAGTGCCATCTCTTTGATATATGCTAAGAAATGCATTAATATCACATTCTTGACTAGGAAATTTGTTTTCTTTCTGATTCATCCTCAAAGTAAGGGGAAGATCATGGCGACATTAATGGCCCTTGAGAAGTGTTCCTCCACATAGCAGAAGTAGGTGGATAATGTTGTGAAAGAGTACATGGACATCTTCTCCTCATCTATAGGGGCACCCTTGACCTGTCAGGTCAATCATTCGATCAATATAACTATAAGAGCACCTCTTCTCAATGGGATGATATATTGTTGCTCCATTATGGAAACTAAAGAGATTAAGAGGAAGATCCAAGAGTTTCTATAAAAAGGGCACATCAAACCAAGTTTTTCACTTTGTGGGAGTCTGATTGTACTAGTACAAAAGGAGGATTGGACCTGGAGGCTCTACATTCATTATTGGGCACTAAACAAAATCACTGTCAGTAATAGGTATCCAATCCCATGGATTGATCACCTTCTAAACTAGCTCATTAGGGCTAATTACTTCAAAAAGATTGATCTGAACTATGGCTATCACCAAGTTCCAATAGAGGCCACAAATGTATGGAAAACCACCTTCAAATCCAAGGAAGACCATTTTTAAGTGTTGGTCATGCCCTTTGGGTTGAAAAAATCCCTTGCTTCTTTTATGAGGTTGATGGATGATATCTTACAACTTTTCACCAAATCGTTCATGGTTACTTATCTAGGCAGCATCCTCATCTTCAGTAAGAGTTGGGAGGATCACTTGCAACACATTTGGCAGGTCCTTCAATACCTTCAACAATATAAATTGTGTGCAAACTTAGAGAAGTGCACCTTTGGCATGAGCTAGGTCTAGTATCTAGGTTACATCATAGATGAGAAAGGTGTGCATGTGGATCTACCTAAGATCCAAGTCATTTAGGATTGACTAGCCCCGACCACTCTAACAGAGCTTTGCACCTTTTTCAGCCTTGCAAATTTTTAGCGATGCTTCATGTTGGGATTCTCCCATATAACATAGCTTTTGAGTTAGATTACCAAGGGCAGAGAAAAGTAAATTTCTTTTATGGTGTGAGTCCCAACAGAAGGCATTCATTGAGCTAAAGCACCACCTCTTTTCTCCACATGTACTCACATTTCTAGACATGCAACAACCATTTGAAATTGAGATAGACACATTCAACTATGTTATTGGTGCAGTCCTTAGCCAACATGGGCATATAGTGTCCTATCATAGTGAGACACTTTCTGATACAATTCGTAAGTACCCCACCTATTATAAAGAAATGTATTTTATCATGAAGGCTTTTTTTCAATGGAAAAATTAGATTTTTGGGAACGAGGCAATCATTCACAATGATCACCAACCTCCTCAATTTATACATATGCAATGGAAGTTGTATAACGATTGCCATAACAAGTGGTCTACATATCTACAACAAGTCCACTTAAACAATAAATACAAAAAGGGGGGCACCAACCATGTTTCATATTGCCTCAGACGACCCCCAGTTGCAACCCTAACTAATGTTCTCAACTCTTGTGTCCATGAGACCTCTTAATGGCCACAACTATACAATAATGATCCAGAGTTTGCCACCACATACTAGATGCTAGTGGATGGAAAACAAGTTCCAAATTTCCAACTCTAGAGTGTATTATTATGATACCTAGGCCACCTTTGTGTTCCTTCAAGCGAGTGTTCCAAGCTTATTTTGGAGGTGCGCTATAGTCAGGTTGTAGGACACTTTGGTGTGGTGAAAACCTTCATTTTATTCCATAAGTACTTTTATTGGCCAGAACTTTGACAAGATGTTGGAAAATATATCTTATACTACATTGCCTATGCCATTGCCAAGTGAACCATCAAGAAGTAAGGACTGTACACTCTTCTTCCTACTCCCATCCAGCCCAAGAAATCCATCTCCATGGACTATCTATCTAGCCTCCCTTATACCAAGCATGGAAATGACTATGTCCCTATGGTTGTGGCCATATTTTCTAAAATGGCTATATTGCTAGCCTACAAGAAGATTATCACAATAGAGGACACTGCCAATCTCTTCTTTGAATGTGTGTGGGTACATTTTGGAATCCCACAATACCATTATATAAAATTGAGATAGAAGGTTCCAAAGTACATTTTGATCGAGCCTTTGGACACTATTGGACATCAAGCTCACCAAGTCAACTAAATTCCATCTCTAGACTAATTGCCAGACATATGGCCAAATAGAAGTTGTCAACAGAATGATAGTTCCCATATTTCCCACGTACAACTCCAAGAATCCATGAACCTAGGATGAGAGGCTTCCCTATGTGCAACATAACTATAAAAAAGCTCTCCATAGCTCGATTGATCACAATCCCTTTCAATTGGGTATGGGATTTCAACAATTGAGTATGATTGATGTTTTTGTGCCTCTTGTGGCTACACAGACATAATCCACACATGTACAGTCTAAGGTTGATAAAGAAACCAAGTTTGTTGAACACATCCACCACATCTACTAGCACTTTCATGACATCTTGGAGAATTCCAGTTCCAGGTATAGGCAGTGACATGATCAACATCGAGTGTCGCATAAGTTTAAGGTGGGTGACAAAGTTTGGTTGCATTTATAGAAAGAACACCTTACTGAATCTCATAAGAAGTTCATACAACTCTGATATGGGCCTTACACCATCACCAAGGCTATTTTAGATCATTATTTTGATATAAACATTCCCCCATTCCTTCACTTGCACCCAATGTTCAATGTGGACCGCCTTTGACCATACTTTCCACAATTACTAGACACATCAGGCATTGCAGAACAACTCACACCAATAATGCTAAACCTAGACTGCATTGAATAGGCAACAATTGATTGGATCATGGACATGTATATCAAGAACACTCGCTAGTAGAAGATCTAATTGTATCAGGTTGTCAAATTTTGCCACTCCTGCACCAAGCTAAGTGGATCACTAAAGACCAAGTTCAACAAAAGTTTCCCCATCTCATGGAGGCACTCAACGCAATGGCGACCATTTTTTCCTAAGGGGGGATGACTGATCTAGGTGGATATTTGTAGCCAACCAGCTATTCCACTTGTACCCCCACCATTGTTTCTTTCGGTTTCCTTAATTGTGGAAAATTTTACTATTTTTGGTAGGTTTTTGGGTCCTGAAATTATGGAGCCATTTCGAGGCCCTAAATGACGTTTTGTTTTTTTGAAAAATGGGCAAACATGCGGTTATGACTCACATTTTTGGTCAAAATTTTTAGTCCTTAGATATGTCTTTCTAATGATGTATCATATGAAAAATTTACAACCTTGGGATGTTGATGTACCAATTTACTCAACGAGACCCACAAACGTTTGCCACTTCATCTCCTAGGGTTATGTTTTTGGATGTTTAGGGTTTTCTATTATTTCTCAATAATAAATATATGTTGGAGCCTCATTGTAACACATTCAAAAGGAATTTATCCGCCACATCTCTTCTTAGAGACAAGCTATCATTGTCTGAGCTAATTTATTTCTATTGTACATGTAAACAATTTTTAGTAATTGTTATTAACAAATTGAAGTTTTTTTTTCATTGTGCCTATGTGTTTATGTTTATATCTATATTTCATTTCATTCCTTCATAAATCTGGACCAATTAGTCCATCTACAACCTCAAAAACCCCATAATTTGCCAAATTCAAACTTGAATTGTGCAAAACCCTTAATTCAACATTTATGTGTGCAAATAAGCCATACTCAACAAATTTAAATAAGTTCCCCTCCACCTCACTACCCAATTTCCATTAGCCACGTGACACTTTCACATTAGGTAGTTAGTCAGACTTGTAAATCTCACTATGGTTTGTTTCATTCACTTCAATAGCCAACCATATCCCCTCATTAAATACTACGCTTTCATTGGCCACCTCATCTACTCCATGCTCTTTTGATGTCCCAATGGTTGAGAAAACCAAAGACGTTGATTTCTATGATCAAGATGCCAATTTCTAGGACCGTGCCATAACAACCTATAACATAACAAAAGTATTCAATTGGTTCAAAGCACATGTGATATCGTAGGGGACCAAAACAATTTAGTTAAATTGAAATTGGCCCAAGAAATGGTCCCACAAGTGTACCATTTCTCGAAAATGGTATCATGGTGTGTTATTCAATATTTTCTAGATCAAAGGGTTATTATATCTTCTCAAGGAGACAAGATAGTAATCAAGGTAGCACCAAGATCCATTACACATACGCTTTCATTTCTAGACAAAACAAACATGCAAAATCTAGACAAAGAGATACTCGAAGAGTAGTGTAAGGCTCTTTCTCTAGAGGTAAAGAAACAAATGGCCAATGGGTATGTCAAAGAAGGAATTGTTTCCCCTTATGGCCTCCTCCCTACCCCATCATAGTCTTTGATTCTATGCCAAATATGTCTTTCTCTATGATTTCCTAAGTCCTCAGTCTTAGTATTGATGTTTATGTAACTAAGATAATCTTAGGTTTCCTAGTCACCTTGTGTCACCCAACCACTAAGGCTTGTACAAAATTTGGCTTTCCTCAGTACCTCTCTAATGAGATTCATTACCAACTGATAGAATTTGAAGAAGGGAGGTCTTTTCGGTACCAAGATTACCTAGTCCACTTATTTATTCACCAGAATTATTCCCACCTTGAAAACTCGAAGCCCAATATGGTGGATGAACATAATTCCCTATTTCATGTTTATGAGTAGTAACCCATGGTTAGGAAACAAGACAATAACAAAGGCTTATTTAAATATGTGTTATCATTCATGTCAATTGTATACACTCTTTTGTATGGTTAGCCTTTAACGAGATCTCCTCATTTCCTCAGGAAGAAATTTTAGTTTACTCCCAATACTATAATAGGCAATTGGCACCTTTCTAAGAATATATAGTCATCAGGATTTATGGACTCGAAGACAAACCTTGCTAGTTACCAGCATTCTGGACTCCTCGCATCTTTTCATTGGAGTAAATAATGAAAAGTTTTAGCAGTGATAGTGTACATTTACTTTCCAGGAAGGAAATTGTAAATTTCAACCTCCCTCATGAGGTATGCTCATTGGTGGTCAATGCTAGGAATTCCTTAAATCTTATGGAGAATATCTTACAATTCTTTTATTTTCCGCAAGTAGGAGCATGGAAGTATGACCCTCATAACATCGTTTATGAGAGAATAAAGGATAAGGATAGAGAAAATCATAAGCATGAGTCGAATACCATAGCAGATGAATATGCTAATAAATCTACATGGGAGGAAGTTCAAGCAATCTTGCATCCAATTGATTCAAGTACTTCTTCCCTCTTGTGGAATAAAAGGGCCACTTCAAAACGCATGGACATAGATAAAGGGGAGGAGCCTAGCTCCAAGAAGTACAAATGGGAAGAAGTGGAAGAAAATGATGAAGATGAGGAGGATGATGAAGAGAAAAAAATGCAAGAATTAGTGTTGTATAACGGCCAGCTAATAACCCATTCAAAGTAAGCTTGTACTATTAATGACATCCCCTCAACTATGTTGGGAGTTGAAGCATAGAGTTGAGCAAGGTTTCCAAGCCTGGATAGGTGTCAATAGTTGAAATGTTTCAATACAAAACAAATAAGGAAAGAGAGATATAAGGATAGAAAAACATCAACCACTTCCCCACATGTAGGTCAAGAGTGCATTGGACAATGAAAGGATAGTTTTCAAGCTGACAGTGCAAGTGAAGGTAGATATCATCAGGTCCATGGAGGACTCTAAAGTTCATTAGATTTCCTTGTTGAATGATCATATCCCATCGATAGACATCATGGAACTATATATGAAAGTAACTCGTATGATGCATAGACAAATGCATAGACCTGATGTTACAACAAAAAAGTTCAACGAAATGTATAATAAGGCTAGTAGCCAACTAAAGAATGAGAGGATAGTATCTATATCAAGGAAAATGAAGATATAAAACATGGAGGGTAAAATAACCCACTTGGTTACATATCATTGTGACTACAAGTGATACAACACCATGTTGGAAGATAAGGATACAAAGATAGCCTCCATGGAAAAGCAACTCAAGATCCCAGATGCACATCTTGTGCAAACTAATGAATTGGTCGAGGCATAGAAGGAGAAACAAGAGCTAAAGAAAAAGCTCCATAATGTGCTAATTAAGAATGAATAATACAGAGATTATGTTTTCCTACTAGAGGCACAAGTACAAGGAATGAAAGAGAAGTCAAGTGAGACATCTCATTCTCATCAAACTCCCAATTCTCTAGTTGTGCAAGTTGAATCAATTACAATGTCAAAGGATGGACATAAATTGTAGATGCTAGTCTCCAGTCGAGAGGAGGAGTTAAAGAAAAAGGAAGAGGACATAAAACTCATAAAGATAAAACTATACGAGGTACAAGAAGATAGTGAGAAGATTGAAGATGAACTAGAGGTCTTGATAAGGAAACACCCAAGAAAGTCCTATTTTAAGGATGTAATAGGAATCATATGGGATAGAATAATGAGGATCATCAACAAGCACTCAGATCATACGCAGTCGATTCAAGAAAAGATAAACACTATCAAGAGGGCCCATAGGCAGATGAATGCCATAAAGAATGATATTGGTGATTGCCCTACCAAGGTTGAGGTCATAATAAATTTCCTAAATCACATTTCCAAGGAATATGTAACCAAATAAACTATTAATAGATCCAATATGGTTTTGAGGTCCAATTAATTGAAAAGAAAGAAAAAAATGGGTGCCATTGGTAGAGAGTAAAGTAGGGGCATTGATAAAGGAAGTATACGACTAGGATAAATGTGAGATGTTTTACTATTGAGAAAATTACTCAGGGGGGGTGTGAATCAATATTTTAAACTCAGTTCAACTTCCATCTCTTATTCATACTTTTGGAAACTAATTTCATTTAGTAAACCAACATATGTACATGACTGTGATGAAGACAAATAACGTATATCGAGTTAACTAACTTTTCATTTATTTTATCATATGTTCTACTTGAACTAGTGCATCATTACTTCATTATACATTAATTAAATAGTAACCATGAGTAGCAAGAATAGAATAAACCATCACACATAAGAAACATAGAAACACATGAGGACACTAGGATTTTTAGTTGTAAACCCAATGTAGGAGAAAGCCACTATTGTCATTGTCTTTGTCTTCTTCTTTTAGTACGAAGAAAAAAAAGTTATTATCTTGTACTAGTGCATACTCATACTAGTATACATGTATCCACTTAAAGAAGGATACTACCTTCTGTCATTCTCTAGAACCCAATGGAATGGATCTCTGACCCCCTGATCTCATTTATCGACACCCACCAAAAGGGAGCTCCAAACCCCTAATTAAACTTACCAATTAATACTCGAAGGAATCTTTGACTCCCTCACTAAAGGCTCCAACCCTTAGCATCTATGTGGACCACATTTCCCAATATTTCATATGGATCAACCTAACTCACAACATCAAACTTTTAGGCCACATTTAATCATATTTTCAAGCTAGACCACTTCCATCATTTAAGCTGAATATCAAATAATAGTTCTAAAACCAATCATTGTATCAAATCACTCAATCCCTGAACCAACTAAATCATCAAAGTAGTCACTGAATCTTAATGCAAATAGATAAAAATAATTCATAACAAATCATATCAGTACATAACCATTCATAAGTATGCTATAAATCAGATAATGTCACTGTAAATCCTAATCAATCATATGTCGAAAGGCATACACTACTCTTCTGAGTCATATCTGTGTATGTACATGCTTCTCGTGAATACTACCTATGTACAAATCTTAAAATATAGAACAATTTTGTCTGAATCATTGTCACAGTGAATCAATCAATGAATCACATACTGAAACCATCATAGGTAACTTAACCAAATACATATCACCACACAGTAACATCATGACTATTCAACATACCACTCCATAAACAATTCAAGCCAACTAGTACTGTCAAACATAGATTATCATAAGAGAGACTTCATCGACAAAAAACAACAAATATAATATAATAGATCAGCCATCACCATCAATTCATATTGCAAACCCTAGCATGTTACTATTACAATTAAAATCCACGTATGTACACATTTCTCATACTTTACACCTACGTACAAATTATGAACTTTCGTAGAATGTATAGGCGACTACCCAAAAGCAGATCCATGTATTCATGTGATGTCTCAAAGGCAAATCATCATACAGATCTATAATCACATAATCATTCCTTTGCTGAAACCGCAAAGCATACTTCGCAACCCTTAATGTCACATATTCATCTCAGAGTATCATTTTCATCACATATCTATCATTGCTAGATATTTTCAAAAAGAAAATCAAATAAGCACATATGATACCATACTTCAGATCTTTCAGATATGTGTCTTTTCCTTGCTCCTTGGTGCACACCTTTTTCAAATCAAATCGTTCATCAACAAACCATAACTTTCACACACTAACACTTGACCTCCATCTCCTTGTATAGCTTAGGCCTTAGCCAATATCTTAGGCCAATCCTTTAGTAATGTTGATGGTATTCTTTGATGGGATCAAATATCCATTATCGCTCTCAATACTATGGGCCAATACCATGGTAAAGACCCCTAGTATTCTAATTAGCATGGTGTAGAATACTTACATGACTTTGCTTCACATACCTATGTATGTACACAGTATTTCTTAACAGGGCGTGTATACTTTTCCAAACTTCACCTTTATCATTCTTTTATCTCTAAACTGATATTCCTTTGTTCATTCTCTCTATCACATATGTACCATCCTTTATAGTCATCCTGCTACCATAACGTTGACATATTTATCAAGTAGGTTTCCATCAAGGACAACACATTAGCCATAATGGCAACAATCTCCCCCTTTGGGCTTGATGGAAACCACTTTGGTGTTTGGTCATGACCTCCTTTAAAAACTTGCAAAGACATCTGTAAGCACACCAAGCTTCTCTCCAAGCATTCTTCTTCAAACACCAAGCTTATTTCCCCCTTTGACATCAAGGGAAAAGGGTTGACCAAAGCTAAGTGAATACTTCACGCTCCCTTTGTAGAGATGACGAATGTAGATCTGATTTGTTGAAGATGAATATTGTATAATGACCACACTCCCCCTAAGCATATGTTGAATCTTCTGAAGTACATGACTCAATGAATCAACCAAATATGGTATTTCATATCACCAAGGACTCATTCTTACATCAATCGCCCATCACAGCAGGGTTACATATTTGACTCAACATTACATCAAATGCGCAAAATAATGGGATTACATACATAGTTGACTTTACCTCAATGAATATTATAATTATTACATCATGGGTCCGATGAGCCTTGGTATTGCAACAAGAATGTTGCAACTCCCAAGGCTACTGAATTTAATTATCAACCTGGGGTTTGTACAAACTTAAGAGGTATTGGCACTATATGTGAAGCATACAATGTTTCCTTCCTTTGCTGTCATGAGAGAAAAGAAATGCTTCCAATTTCCAGGAATGAAATACTGAATTTAAAAATTCTTGTAAAGTAACATGAAATCCTCTATCTACTTATTAACACACTTTGCTTGCAAAAGAACCCTATTTTAACCCTATTTGTCACATGTGATGTTTCAACTAATTAAATCATGAAATCTGATCTAAAGAGTACTAACTACTATGTGCATGTGTAAATATAAAATAACTCATTTTTTTATCTTTTCGTTTTATAAATGCAAATGCTAATCTTTCCTTGATCTTTGGTAGGGGAGGCAAGTGTCAAGGAAGAAGGGTATAATGATTTTGATGGCTTGGAGGTCAAGTAGGGGCCTAATCCCAGCTTCAATGATGATTTTTCTCAATTCAGTCTCAAAACATGCCGCTATAGGATTTCCTATAGGATGTACTACTTCTCCTACAGGATCCCCTAGTTCTCCTATAGAATCCCTTGTTTTACTACAATATGTTAGAGGTTTACTATACATAATTATAATTCATCAAATGACCAAGAATATCAAATCCAAATTGGATGGGACAATTTTTTTTATTGACTAGGATTTCTTAGGTCCCCTTTCCAAGTGGAATTGCTCAAAAAGACCTCTATTAACCCATGCTAAAAAATAGCAGAAAATTACTATTCGAAAATCTAGAAATTCGAGAACTAGTGAGCTAGTAAATCTATAAAATGCCTAACCTAATCAAGTACAAATTAAATGGGGTAATTTTTTTTATGAACTAGATTTTTTTTTTGATCTAATGAAAGTGGAATCAACTTGATTGAAGCTCATTAGCATGCTCTAAAAAATATCAGAAATTTACTGTTAGTTGCTACAAATGAGTTCCAAAAATCTAGATTTGGGAATAAGAATACCAATCCAAGTAGCTCAATGATTACTATGACCTTCCAAATATTTTTAAAGGATGAAATTATGCTTTTTATCCTACAAAATAACTTACATAAACCTTTTAACCCAATCCTACAATAAGAAATCATTAATACTAAATGCAGAAATAGAAAGAAATAAACACAAGATATGCATGTGAATAAGAAGTGAAAAGAAGGAAAGAAAATGATAAAAAAGGGATCTGAGGCTGCTAGTGTGGAAAACCCCAAGGAAAATTAGATACATATGGAGGAGAACAAGATTTAGAAGCCAAACATGACACCAATCTTCATTATTTTCATCAATACAATTACATCCCTACAAGAAAATACAATGGAACTGCAGAAATACGAGTTCTCTCCACAAGAACACTAATCAAAAACTATTCCTAAAGGAAAATTTGACTTGGTACTTATACAAAATGATTAGGAATCATTCCCCATGAATGGAGGAAACTTTTCCCACAAAAATCCCTTGATTAGTGGATTTGGTTCCCAATGCTATGAATTTGCATTAAATGGTAGGGAACACATTCCTAGATCTTCTCAATAATTGGAGTTCCAAAATTTGTGCCATAATTCCATAATATCTTGTTGATTTATTATTTAATATTGATCCTACTATAGTAGGGAGCAAGTCCCTAAATTATCTCCTCCTCCAAATCTTCATAATCTGCCCAATATTCTCATAATATTCCACAAAAATAAATAAATATTAGGCACAAATATGAAATTATTCGTAAACCTTCCTAATGAATATATTAAAATTCAAAACAAATTATCTAATGCAAAAAGAGATGTTTAATGTGATGAAGGATGATCATAGGCATTAATTTATGTTTAATTTAGAGGCATGGGCCTTAATTTATGTCTGATTTAGAGACCCATCATACCCCCTGCTAAAAGTGTTGCTCAACCTCCGAGAAACTTAGTGACCTCATTGTGCCTCATTCATGGCCCTGGTGGCCTCTCTCTTGTGCATTAAGAATATTTGTTGTAAGTTCTGCAAGGAAAATCGCAAAAACATATTTGTGCAAAGAAAAATCCTCGTTTCTTGAGACCACTAGTTTGCCTTCTTCCCCTTATTCAAGATGGTTCTTGAATATTTTTCATTTTTGCAAGGTCTTCCACATCCTTATCCACCTTCTACTACCTTGTTCCACCATTTTGAAACCTCTGAAACCTTCAAAATGTCTTTAGATGAGAACTATGACATCTTGTAGTGATTCCTGTGAAAACTACAGGAAACCCTATTGAAACTAGAGGAAACCCGTTTTGAGCATAAATGATAGTTTGAGCCTAGGATAGGCCCTCAACATGACTCCCATGCATTTCTCTCATTTCTATAACATTTTTAGGCCTTGGGCAAAAGCTAGAAATAGATTAGAGACCTCTTGGAAAGTCTCTTTTCATCACTGCAGTTTGAGTTCTATTTTGATGGTGGATGCCTCATTTCCTTTTGTTTCCTTCTTCTTCTCTCTTGTGGCCTAGACTATTGCCTAATGGCCTTGTAGATTTTTGTTTTGATTAGGTCTCTCTTAGGCATCGTCATTTTCAGTTTTAGCACAATTTTTTCTTTCTTCCTTCTTATAGCAGCATTCTTCCATCCTGTAGTAGTCATCCTTCTTCCTTCAGAGTCTTATAACTATATGGGAGTGATGAGAAATGATGTAGGTTTTTGAAAGTGGAGAGGATGCTCTATTTTTTTTTTCAAGAAATTTTTAGGGTGAGACAGAGTGTAGGGTTTGTTCCTAAAATTATGAAATTGGATGGATGAATGATGGATAGATAGTGAATATGAAGTGGATAGAGGGCTTGGAGTGCTATGGTTACTTGACCTTTGCAAAACTTTATTCTTTTAACTACTGTCCTCATTCCTTGAAATCATCACCCTTCATAATTTGACTTTTCAACATTGCATGAGTGAAGGAGTGAGCTACAATTAACTAGTTGAAGGCAGTTAAGATTGTTGACCCATCCTTAGCTTATAAAACCTCAACTCTCATGCATTGACAATAAGTTTCTAACTATAATATGCTCAAGAGAAGAGGTCAAGAATATTGCATAACTGTACCTACTTGATGGTTGTTGGAGAGACATGCATGCTGTTGCTGAGTTGATGTTGTTTTGTTTCTCATGACTCAAGCAGATCTTCTTGACTGCCTTTTTCTTTTCTATTGATCTTATTTTGTTGATGGGTTGTCTTCTTGTTGATGTGGAGGTGATGGCTTCCTCTATCGCTACTGAGCTCTGAAGGAGTTTCATTGTGCTTGTAGTTATGCTTCTACTCTTTCAATCATGGTGTTGAAGGTTAGGCCTGGAGCCTACTATTACTTCCAAATAGGTTGTTGTAGTTGTGCTTTTATTTTTTTGAATGTTTGTGTCCTTTCTCCATTGGAGGGTAAATAGGTATTTGAATGAGTGGAAGCTGTGGCCATACAGTGACATGGTCATGATGGGTGTTGGTTGAGATGCCGTGAAGTCAATGCCCCTTTTTCCTATCCCAAAATAGGATTGCATCATAATTTTTCCATCGAACTGACTTTCCTATAGATTTTCAAAACTTCCTGTAGTATTATGGGAAACTCTTGTAGTAATTCAAGACATCCTCTTGTAGAAAATTTATTTTGTCCATATCTCCCAAACAACATAATGGATTGACCTAAAAATTTTTGTGCATGTTGCCACCATCATCATACACCTCCTCATAAAACAAATTTGGTCAATGGATGCATGAATCTCGAGAAAAACTAAAAATGGATGAAGGAGATGGAGGTCGATTTCTTGGAAACAATGCACTGGAATTTGATAAAATTGCTTGGTAATGTTACCATCCTCCATATGCATCTACCCATGAAACAACTTTTTAAATGGATGCATGAATATCGAGAAAATACAAACATGGATGTAGGTGATGGAGGTTGATTTCTCAAAAATTGTGCACTCAAATCTGTTGAAATTTCTTGAGCATGTTACCATCATCCATATGCATCTCCCCCCGAAGTAGCTTGGCAAATGGATGCATGGTTTTCAAGGTATGGCAAAAACAAATTTCTTCTCTATGTATTTTTGCTTCTTGTAGCAAAACAAAGCTTTCTTGTAGTTTTTTAGGATAGAAAGAAAATTGAATGGGAAAATCTTGAGAATGATGGGTGGATGGTAGAAATAGATGAGGGTGATGGATTGGCATGGCCTTGGCCTTGTTGGAGCATTTGATCATAGGAGGAGAAAGTCAAACTTTGACTTCTTTTGACTAGGTTCGACCTATTTTTCATTCTTTGGTGGCAACTTGTTTTTGTTCCTTGAAGATGTTGGAGAGCACCTATATTCATCAAAAAAATACATGGAGCAAGGATTTTTTTAGTTTTTCTCCTTTTTTTCTTCTAGGCCTACTAGCCACCTTAAGGAGGTTTTCAACTAGTAGGTCTTCCTAGGCACCTCAAAGGAGGTTTTCACCTAGGATCTTTTATTTTTTCTCTTTTTTCTTTTTTTCAACCCATTGACGACCTCATGGAGGTTTTCAATTAATAAGGAAATCTGAGGAGCCTCCAAGGAGGTTTTCACCTGATATTTCTATTTTTTCTCCTATTTTTATTTTTATTTTTATTTTTTTACCCTACCCTACTTGAAAAATAAAATCACTTTCAAGTATAAGAATACTTCTAATGGAGCCATGTGCACATCAAGATGACACACAAAATGATGTGGAGGCTTGAAATGTATGCTTTGACATGTACCTAGATTTGAGTGATCAAATGCTTTGACTTTGATGATATCAAGAGCAATTGAAGAAGATAGTATTGCTGCAACTTAGTGACTGTCTGGAATGAAACCTCAATATAACGTTGATGCCCTTGGTTTGATTGCTTATATGGATCATTCTTCACGTCTTCTTTGACCATTACCTTCAAATCTCCCTCTTTTTGTTGATTGTTCTCTTGAATACATGGAGGATTTTATGGTAACCATGAGGGAGCTCTCTTGATCTATGATTTTGATGTATACTCTTTATCAAGTGCAACCCATGATTCTGTGGTCTTCTCATTTGAATCTTCTTCTTCTAGATGTGGTCCTTCAATGATATCAACATAATCTCTTTTTTGCATTACTCTTCCTGAGCTATGGTGAATACCATTGATCTCAAGATGAGATGTTTGTAAGTGTTTTACCTTAGCATTGTAAGTGGGTTGAGCTACTTCAATGTGTGGGATTGGAAATGATGGTATAGGTAGTTGAGTGGGAGTGGATATTTGAGATGGATGTGGTTGAGGTTGTGGTTGTGGTGGATATGAATGGTAGGAATAATTGGAGTTGGGTATGGAGGATATTGAGGAAAATACTGAGGATATTGTTGATGGCTCCCATAAGTTCCTTGCCAACCTTGTTGCCAAGATTGGTTTTTGGGTTGAGATGGACAATGTTGCCAAGGAAAGGGTGTGTTCCAACTACTTTGAGGTGGATATGCATAACCTTGAAATTGTGAAATAGGCTCTTGTATAATACTACGTTGACTAGGCTACCATGGTCCTCTTGGAGCTACATAACATAGTTGCATTGGCAATTGACTTGCTCCATTGTACTCTCGGTCAACTTCCTTCAACCTTGGTAATGAGGAACAACATTTAATATCATGTGATTCTGCATGGAAAACATGAATATCAACATCTTATTTTTGCTCATTTTGTATTCTTAACATTTCTACTTGTTCACTTAGATTGATAAGAGTTTCTGTTTTAAAGTTATCAAGAAAATTTCCATGTTTAGCTTGACTTACAGATCTTGATGCTGATTTACCTATTATTTCCCTTCCTCTTGATATGTGTTTGCATGTTTCACAAATTTCTTCAAATGATAAATGTTATACATCACCTCTACTCATGAGATCAAGGAGATTAATCCATTCATCCTTAATTGTTCTAAGTAAGAGGGCTTTTAGTGTGTCAGATCCTAAATGATGTAGTTTTCCCCTCTTAACCATGAAAAATTTTAGGGGCTAATATTCGAAAGTGGGCTAATTTTCCATTGTTTTCCCAAAGAAAATATTCACAAATTTCCATTTTTTTCTAAAATTGATTCCCGCAAATTTTATAGTATAAAATTATTTTATGTTAAAAATTGTCAAAATTGTATAAAGACTGTATATAAAACTATTATAAATTTGCATGTTTTTACAAACTTATCAACAAATATTTATAATTTGCAATTTGGGGACTAGTAAGATTCACCAAGGTTTCTAAACTTTAAGAAAATTTTCATCCTTAAAATTCTCCCTGCTCTTAACATTATACATGAATCTTTCTATTAGATCCTCTAGACTCTCATCTTCTTTTTTATTCATTCTAAAGATTTCTTCTTTAATATCATGATCTTTATAGTTTTCTAGATATATATGTTTCATATCATTCCATGATCTTACTGATTAGTCCCTAAAATCATGAACCATTTAAGAGCTCTATCCTTCAATGTTTCTGGAAACAATCTCAGTTTTTGAGTTTTTAATAGGTAACCATAATATCTACAAACAATTACAAACTCAAAGAGAAAGGTTTTCGAATCCTCTGAACTTAGACCATGAAAGTTTGGAAGAAAATATGGGGGGATGTTCTTCATGTGGACACTACCATCAATATCTTGAATGGGAAATTTGTGAGGATCTTCCTCATTGTCATCATCTCCATCCATTTCTTCTACATTATTTTCCATCTTCTTCTTCTACCTAGAAAAGTGAATGGTGATGTGGCTCTTACTACACCACGTGATCAAATGGTGGGGTGGGTTGGTGTTGGACATTTTTTTGTTTTTGTGATTGAATGGAAACACTAATGCAAAGCACTTTTCTATTTTTGAAATGAAATATGCCTAATGCAAATATATTTTTGTTTTTCTCAAAAAGTTAAAAGAAATGAATCAACTAGGGAAAACAATAATGCATACTTTGACATGTCCCCAACAATGGGACCAAAAAGTGATGAGCCTTAGTATTGCAACAAGAATGGTGCAACTCCCAAGGCTATTAAATTTAATTATCAAACGGGGGTTCGTACAAACTTAAGAGGTATCGACACTCTATGTGCAACATATAATGTGTCCTTCCTTTGCTATCATGAAAGGAAAGAAATGATGCCTATTTGCAGGAATGAAAGACTAAATTTAAAAATGCTTGTAAAGTAGCATGAGATCCTCTATCTACTAATTAACAAACATTGCTTGCAAAATAACCCTATCTTTAACCTATTTGTCACATGTGATGTTTTAACTAATCAAAGCATGAAATCTACTCTAGAGAGTACTAACTTTTGCGTGCATGTGTAAATATAAAAGAACTCATTTTTTTAATCTTTTCATTTTATAAATGCAAATTCTAGTCTTTCCTTGATCTTTGGTAGGGGAGACAGGTGTGGAGGAAGAGGGGTACAATGATTTTTGATGGCTTGGAGGTCAAATAGGGGCCTAATCCTAGCTTCAATGATGATTTTTCTCAATTCAGGCTCAAAACATGCTGCTACAGGATTTCCAGCAGGATGTACTAGTACTCCTATAGGATCCCCTAGTTCTCTTATAGGATCCCCTGTTTTACTACAGGATGTTACAAATTTAGTGTACGAAATTATAATTCATCCAATTAACAAGAAAATCAAATCCAAATTGGATGAGACAATTTTTTTTATTTACTAGGATGTCTTAGGTCACCATTCCAAGTGGAATCGCTCAAGAATACCTCTATTAACCACGCTAAAAAATAGCAGAAAATTAGTAGTAAAAAATCTAGAAATTCAAGAACTAGTGAGCTAGTAAATCTATAAAATGACTAACCTAATCAAGTGAAAATGAAATGGGGCAGTTTTTTTTATGAACTATAATGTTTCTTTTTAATCTAATTCAAGTGGAATCAACTTGATTGAATATCGTTAGCATGCTATAAAAAATAACATAAATTTACTATTAGTTGCCACAAAGGAGTTCCAGAAATTTAGATTTGGGAATAAGAGGACTAATCCAAGTAGCTCAATGATTACTATGACCTTCCAAATATTTTCCAAGAATGAAATGATGTTTATGATCTTTCAAAAGAACTTACATCATCCTTTTAACCCAATCCTACAACAAGAAATCATTAATACTAAATGCAAAAATAGAAAGAAATAAAAACAAGAGATGCATGTGAATAAGAAGTGAAAAGAAGAAAGAAAATGATACAAAAGGGATATGAGGCTCCTAGATGGTGAAGCCTAAGGAAAATAAAAGACCTATGGAGGAGAAAAAGATTTATAAGCTGAACATGACACCAATATTCATTATTTTCATCAATACAAATACATCCCTGCAAGAAAATACAATGGAACTGCAGAAATACAAGTTCTCTCCACAAGAACACTAATGAAAAACTATCCCTAGAGTAAAATTAGACTTGTTACTTATAAAAAAGTATTAGGAATCATTATTCATGAATGGAGGAAGATTTCCCCACCAAAATCCCTGATTAGTGGATCTGGTTCCCAACACTAGGAATCTTCATTAAATGGAAAGGAACACATTCCTAGATTTTATCAATCATTGGAGTTTCGAAATATATGCCATAATTCCATAATATATTGTTGATTTATTATTTAATATTGATCCTCCTATAGTAGGGATCAATTCCCTAAATTATCTCCTCCTCCAAATCTTCATAATCTGCTCAATATTCTCATAATATTCCACAAAACTAAATAATATTAGGAACAAATATTCAATTATTCATAAACCTTCCTAATGAATATATTAAAGTTGAAGATACATTATCTAATGAAAAAATAGAGGTTTAATGTGGTGAAGGATGGTCATAGGCCTTACTTTATGTTTAATTTAGAGGCATGGGCCTTAATTTATGTCTAATTTAGAGACCCATCAGGGTCTTTACTTGACCTCTACATCAAGAGATGGATATGACGTTTATAACCAAAGATAAGGACCTCAACCATGAGGTAGCAAGACCATGATAGTCATCAACAACCATCAAACACCATGTAGGAACCTACAACATAAACTTCTGATTGCATCAACATGAACAACAATATGCACATCCTCATCATCAATATGCAATATAAGACAATGTAGCTTCATTATCATGAACCTATGACCAAGGATGCAAACATCAGCATAGTATTGTTCTATAGAGATATGTTATCAACTCTTCCCATTCAGCTCATATCATCAACGTCAACACGATCTTTCCATTTGTAGGTAGAACCAAAATCCATGTACATCAAAGACATATAGATATTTTGCAACACAACGACATATATTTTCAAGCATCAACACAATATGTGAGAAGCTATAATATCACATGCAACAACATCATAACAAATTCTCACATTAAGCTCAAGCAACATATAGGCATCATCCATAACTTCATCATATGCAACCTATGCATAATTGAAGACATAATGATAGAAACATATAAGTAGTGATTGAATCATAAACTCAACATCATCAACCAATGTCACTAATGACCATAGCATGGGCAACACAATTAACCAACATCCAAGGCTTCATCATCACTAATGACACAATAACAACAATTTATGTGTCTTCAACAGTAACACCAATGATATATACTTTGCATGAACACCATTATGCAACAATAAATGCTGAAGAAATCATAATGCCAACAATGCATTGTTAGAATCATAGAAAATGCTCCCCCTGGAAGTGTGCCAACACTTCTAAATAGTATCTAAGCATCAATAGACTATAACCAACCAATGTCAAAACCAGAAAGCCAAATAATAACTGATTGAAGCATATTAAAACCTCTCTATGAGTCTTTCCCACTATTTCTTCATCTTAGATAAACATACCCATCTGTCTAGATAAAAACTCATGTATGTACGTGATTTTCCTTCATAAGATCCACGTACAAAAGGTAACATGCTATTTTTTCATAACCCCTACTTCCCTGAGTCTATACTATATGTTCATGTTCACTTTTACTACATTGGATGCACTATCAATAATATAAGCAATGTGAATATCAAAATGACATGGTGATCATCATTAAGATATGCATATATATATCTCCCCTTGAGATCATGCATCATTGATCCTGACGACGTAATAATCATCAACTTCCCTTCATGGGGTCATGTACCTCACGTCACTTCTGTAGTCACTTTGAGAAGTAAGTTTTAAAAACAATGGACTGTAGAAGGATCAGTCTAATGTACATTTTTATTGATGTTACTTCTTCCTCTAGATTTGCTTGCAATTTATAATTATGTACTGGAACTTATCCCATATCCTAGTTATATGTTCTACATAATTGACCTGCAATCAGTGGCCTTATGCCGAAATGAGTTACAAGAGAAAAAGTATCCATAAAATCCTCCTTTGTGCCTAGGGACTGATCTTGACCTTGATCTAGAATATTTTCTTTTAGATGTGTGGATGGATTCAATTTTTCCTTGAATAACACTATATTGGTTTTTGTGATCACAGTATGTATGTGGAGCCATGTGATTGTAGCCAATTCTAGTATTGATTACAAGAGATCGTTGTTCATTAACAATCTTCTTTAGAGACACATATGCCTTTTCCCATTTGTTGATCTTCTCATAATATTCCTTTAGGGTCATAACTTTAGATTCTAATGTTTCACAATGCTTTTCCTTTTCTTGAAGTTTTTTTCTCATGCTTTATTTTCTTCTATTGATTGCTTCTAATTCCATCTATAACATATTTATTTCCCCAATCATATTGTTTCCTTTTGTTTCCAAATATTTATTAGCATTCTTGAGCTTATCATTCTCATTTAGTGATTTCATTAAATCGTCTACATCACAACTATCAAATTTATTAATTCACCGATCTTCAAGAGCCATACGTACTTGATAGTGACTGCTAGAATCTAAATCTGAATTTTCCTGGTCATCATATGTGTTATGACTATCTTCATTAGAGTAAAAGATTTTCTTGTCAGAAAACTTATTTTTAGCAACATTATTTCCATTATATATATTTTTTTTTCTATATGGACATTTGGATGCATAATGGCGGACTCTTCCACAAGAAAAACATTGAAAGGGAAGCTTACCTCTAAATATTCTAGTTCCTACTTGTAATTTCCTCACGAATTTTTATTCTTCCTCATCTGATATGTAGCTTGTATTTTTGGGAGATTCCTTCTCTTTCCCTTTATGTGTGGCTTTGAAATATGCTTCTCTCATATTTGATGGACCTCCTTTTCTTATCTCAAAGGCTATTAGTATCCCATGGAGTTTTTTAGAAGTGAGACTTTTCATATCTTGTATTTCTTCAATAGTAGAGACTTTGGAATTGAACTTTGGAGTTAGTGATCTCAAAATATTTTCAACAATAGTACCATCCTTTATTTCATCCCCAAGATCTATCATTGAGTTAACAATCTCATCAACTCTAAAGAAAAAAATTTCAATGCTTTCATCGTCATGCATTTTAAGTGTCTCATACTGAATTCTAAATTTTTGAAGTTTAACACTTTTTACCTTGGTGTCACCTTAATACATTTGGATAAGCTTATCCCACATTTCCTTTGTGCTGTTCAGCTGCATGAATTTCACAAATTCAGATTCAGACAGATCTCCCAAGATGGAATTTACAACCTTTTTATTGGTTTCATATTGTTTCTTCCTTGCAGTATTTGTGGGAATAGAGGATGGATAATATCCACCTTCAACAATTGCCCATACATCTATTCCAAGTTCCTGCAAATATGCCCTCATTGTTACTTTCCAAAAGATAAAGTTAGTTCCATTAAATAAAGGAGGCATGATAGAAAATACTCCTTCACCACTCATCTTCACATATCTCCCTTTAGTGTTTAGGATTCTATTGAGGGACCTGCTCTGATACCAATTGTTGGGAAAAATACTTGGGGGAGGGTGAATCAGTATTTTAAACTTAGTTCAAATTTCCATTTCTTATTTAGATTTCTATAAACTATGATCATTAATTAAGCTAGCATATGTATGCAACTGTGATGAAGAAAAATAGTGTATATCAAGTTAACTAACTTTTCATTTATTTCATCGTTTGTTATACTTTAACTAGTGCATCATTACTTCATTAGACATTAATTAAGTAGTCACCATGAGCACTAAGTACATAATAAACCATCACACATAAGAAACATAGCAAAACATGAGTACACCATGTTTTTTAGGTGGAAATTGAATGTGGGAGAAAACCGACACTATCATCATCTTTGTCCTCTTATTTTATTATAAATAAAAATGACTTACAATGTTGTACTAGCACAGACTCATACCAGTATGCAGACACCCACTAGCAAAAGGCTACAACCTTCTCCATTCTCCAACACCCATTATAAGGGAGCTCCAACCCCTTGATCTGATTTACCAACTACTATTGGAAGCAAGCTTCAAGTACCTCACTAAAGGCTCTAACCCTCAACACTTATATGGACCATGTTTCATAATGTTTCATACCTGATCCACCTAACTCACAAAATCAAACATGTAGGCCACATTTCATCATATTTTTAGACTCGACCCACTTCCATCATTTAAGCCCAATATCAAATAACAATTATAAAACCAATCACTTTATCAAATAACTCAATCATTGAACCAACTAAATCATTAAGGTAATCACTGAATATTAATGGAACTAGATTAAACTGATTGATAATAGATCATATTAGTCCATAACCATTCACAAGTATACCAATCCATATGTTATTCATCACATAAATCATATCATGTCACTGCAAATCCTTATGAATCATATGTCAGAAGGTATACGCTACTCTCCTGAAACATACCCGCATATGTACGCGCTTCATGTGAAGACTACCCATGTACATGTCTCAAATTACTAAAGAGATAAGTTTGAATCATTGTTACATTGAATCAATCACTGAATCACATACTAAAACCGTCACACATCACTTAACCAATTACATATCACCACATAGTAGCGTCATGACTAGTCAACATACCACTCCATAAACAATTCAACCCAACCAGTACTATCAAACACAAATTATCATAAGAGATATTTCATCGATAGACAACAATAAGCATAACAGAATATATCAATCACCATCATCATATCATACTACCAACCCTAGCACGTATACGTGACTATTGCAAAGAACATCTACGTATGTACGTACTTCTCACACTTTACACCTACGAATAGATTCTAAACATTTGCATAATGTATATGTGACTACCCAGAAGCAGGTCCACCTATGTACGTAACCTCTCAGAGGCAAACCATCATACAGATCTATAATCACTTAATCATACCATTGTGAAACCACAAAGCATACTTCGCAACCCTTAATGTCACATATTCATGTCAGAGTATCATTATGATCACATATATATCATTGCTAGATATTTTCAACAAGAAAATAAAATAAGCACATACGATACCATACTTCAGATCTTTCAGATATGTGTCTTTTCCTTGCGCCTTGGTGCACACCTGTTTCAAATCAAATCATTCATCAATAACCCATCACTTTCACACACTAACACTTGATCCCCATCTCCTTATATAGCTTAGGCCTTAGCCAATGCCTTAGGCCAATCCTTTAGTAATGTCGATGGTATTATTTGATGGGATCAAATATTCATTGTTGTGCACAATACTATGGGCTAATACCATGGTAAAGACCCCTAGTATTTCAATTACCATGGTGCAAAATATGTACATGACTTTTCCTCACTATACCTACGTATGTACGCGGTATTTCTTCATAGGACTTGTGTATACTTTCCCAAAATTCACTTTATCATTCTTATATCCCTTAATTGATATTCCTTTATTCGTTCTCTTTGTCACATATCTACTATTCTGTATAATAATCCTGCTACCATAATGATGACATCTTTATCAAGTAGGTTTCCATCAAGGATAACACATTAGCCATAATGGTAACATGTATAAGAGAAAATACCCATAATTCCTTGATGGTACCCATAATTCCTTGATGGTAATAGAGATTTATATTCCAAGGAGTCTCTCATGAAAATCCTAATTGAAATTAGAAATTATCAAAACAACTTTGGGGAAGAGGAACACGCCCTACAAGGAAAAGATATTGTAAACCTATTTAGAGATCATTTTGAAGTCTTGCTCATTCTAAACAACCTCATCAAATTACAAGGAAAAGTGGATTATGATTTGGTCAGAAATTTGGATGGATACATCTTGGATGCATAGGAATGTGATGTTCTCTTAGAGAAGGAGTGGAAAGGTTAGATGGATCTATACAAATTTTCCACTCAAATGGGACCTGTACAATCCTATGTTGGAAGAGGAATACCACAGGTGATTATGGAAGAATAGGTCTCTAGTTCTCGGCCACCCCCAACAACTACAACCACAACCATGGGTGCCAACTTAGCAAAGGACACCCCCACAAGAAACCCAACCAAGGTGATTCATAGCCTTACAACCAACACATGAATAAGAGAGAGAAATATGCCCATAATATGAGTAAGAGAGAGAAATATGCCCACTACATCCAAGGCAAATGGGACCCACCTTACAACTAGCACATTTTTGGAAACTTCTAGAATTAATTAGTTACAAAACAACTAGAAAATTATGTAAATATTCCTAGTTGTTTCTAAATGCCACTAGTGGTTTAGGGTTATGATGTTTGGTCTTAAGAGCCTGTATAAAGGCCAAATTTTGATGTAAAAAATGTAGAAATTCTGATATAGGGAAACTCTATCAATTTTTTTCTAGAATTGCTAGGATATTTTGAAGCTGTTGTAAGGGAGTTTGAAGTATATCTTGGGATGTCAATGCTTCTTTTCTATGTAATTCTGAAAACCCATCTTGTAATTTGAACTTTCTCAATATTAATACAATTACAAAAAAAAACATGGAAGATCATGTTGTGAACTTGATTTTTCTATGGAATATGAATGCAAGTATGTGAATTAAAGAGAATTCTAAGTCTATAAGATTGTATTATTTGATTTTGTGGAGTTTATCAAGATTTCATGCAGTATATTTTCTATTTTGGTAGTCTTTAACACAAGATAAAATAAAATGGCACTAAATTGAAATTAATGTGCTTCTTACAGTTGAATTCTTAATTACTCAATTGTTTCTTTGATATTAATAGACTAAGAATGAATTTTTGATTTCTCACCTTAGTTTGTTGACATCTATTCTTCATAATTTCTATTTTCTCATTAAAACCTTGTTATACAACAAATTACCTTCTCATCAACATAAAGGAGAATATTAAACATTTGGATGAGCTACACCCCTGATTTAGCCTTGTTTTAAGTTGTAACATGCCCTACAAAACTTTCACAAAACATGTTAATGCTGGACCCAATCTAGTAACATGTGTTTCCATAGTAGTTAATGCTCTAAATCTCACGTGGAACCTTGTTACTTTACTTTTACGAGCCCACAAGAAAAAGTCACAAGTTAACTCATTGTGCCTTCGTTATTTGCTCAAAGTTGACTCTAAAATGTTGGAAAATATCACCTCAATATCATCTATTGATGTTGACTATGATAACAAAGACTAATGAATTGGGAGAAAGAAATAAAGTGGAGGAAACATATTCCAAGTTTTGGCTTTTTCACAAAGTGAATTGGTGAAGGAATTGGTAGCTTTCTCAGCCTTCCATTGCCTACATATTCGAGGTTAGGGAATTGTAATTAGGATTAGAATTCATGTACTATTATGTTGTTAAGAAATTATTTGAGAGAGAAAGGTTGAAGAGCTAGGAGTTGGAGGAGGTCATGCAGAAACTATCTATGGTTGTAACTTTCCTTAATTTATTGAATATATAGATATACTATTGTTCCTTCCTCATTGTTGTCAATTGCTCATATATCTTTTATCTATTTAATGATAACATGGAAGATGGTTTTGTATTTGCATGCTCAATGATGTATTGTTGTTGTTTATTTAGTAGTGAATGAATTGATTAAGACTTATATGTTGTAAAGGTTGTTCTTGCATTCTTTTATATGCAAGATCGAACTTAAGAGCTAGTTGGGAGTATTATAAAACTATATATTACGGAGCAATGGAACACATAAAATATTTCATAAATATAAACACAAAAAATGCATAAAACAAGAGAGACACAGATATACGTGGTTCACCCAGTTTGGGCTACGTCCACCCTGAACAACCAGTCCTTCCTTTCTATTATCCAGCAAAATGAAGAGACACAACCTATAATAGATCCGTTGTAATATCCTCTGTTTTCTCTCACAGTCTCACCTCTCTGATTCTCACTCAGAGAATACACATATATTACATAGACTCAATACAATGCCCTCATACAAAGAGAGGGGTTACCTTCTAGGGTAAAAAACCCTAAACTAAACATAAGTTCTACCGTTAGATCATCTGCCTAATGAACGACCCAGATTGACTAGAAATTACTATAATTTTACAAGGCAATTTTACATCTATTTTTATCTTCGGGAGTGCTGTCCCCGGACCCCCATGGGGGGGAAAAGTCACCCCCGTGTGGAGGGGTGTACAAATTTTTTGGGGTATACATTCAACTGAAACAAAGACCTCTGAACAATCATGCTCCACACACAACAATCTCCCACTTGGAGAATGATTGTAGCAACTCCACCGCTGCTTCATTTGTTGGACAATGACTCCTCTTTGGACCT
>APFE030579160.1:184274-205269 GCA_000404065.3 Pinus taeda
TTGACTTTGCTTCAAGCTTTGTTCTATTTTCTTTATCAATATGGACAAAGGCCTCAGAACCAAAAGGCTTTAAAAAAGAGTAGTTTACCTTTTTACCTATCCATGCTTCCTTCGGAACACCACCATCCAAGGAACTTGAAGGCCCTCTATTATTAGATAAACAGCAGTATCTACAGCATCTGCCCAAAACTGTAAAGGCAATCCTGCATGCAATCTCATGCACCTTGCACGCTCCATGATTGTCCTGTTCACCCTTTCTGACACACCATTTTCTTGTGGTGTTCTTGGAACTGTCTTCTCTCTACGAATTCCATGCTCTGAATAGTACCTATCAAACTCTTTGCTGCAATATTCACCTCCATTGTCTAATCTGAGACACTTCAATTTCTTTCTTGTCTTAATCTCAACCAAAGCTTTCCATTTCTTGAAAGTATCAAATACATCACATTTATTCTTAATACAATAAATCCAATTTTTTCTAGTTGCATCATCAATAAAAGTAACATAACAACGAGAGCCACCGAGTGAGGATACTTAAGCAAGTCCCCATATGTCTATATGCACAAGCTCTAATTTTTTGCTCTTCTTTTCTTTCCCAACTCTAAGAAATTTGACTCTCTTCTATTTTCCATAAATGCAATTCTCACAAAAGTCCAAATCAACATTCTTCAAACCTGGCAACAAATTCCTTGAGTGAAGAATCTTCATCCCCTTCTCACTCATGTGTCCCAGCCTATGATGCCATATTGCTACATCTTCTCCTTTGGAAGTTAAAGCATTAACAGAGTTAGAAATACCATTGCATAAATACAATGTACCAACCTTTTCGCCTTTTGCTATTACCAGGGCTCCTTTGGTGACCTTCCAAGCTTTATCTGTGAAAGTTGTCACACAACCTTCACCGCCTAACTGCCCTGTTGAAATCAGATTTTTCTTTAGATCTGGAACATGCCTTACCTCCTTTAGTAGCCATTGGTTTCCATTCTGCTGTTTTACAAGAACCTTACCCATTCCAACAATTTTACAGGGTTTATCATCACCCAAACGAACTTGTCCAAAATCTCCTTGAACATAGTCATGAAAGTATTTCTTATCAGGTGTTGCATGGAATGAGGCCCCTGAATCTACCACCCAGGAATCAGTAATATTTTCGAAAGAAAGAATCAAAGCATCTTGTAACACCTCACCTGTCACATTTGCTTCATGATTGTTTTCTTGCTGTGAATCTCCTTCTTTTCCCTTCCGAGATCTACAGTCTTTCTTTAGGTGTCCTTTCTTTCCGCATTTCCAGCACACTATCCCCGATCTGGACTTGGATCTGCCTTTCCTTGATTTACTGCGATATCCTGAGCTCTTTCCTCTTTCCATTTTTCTTCCTCTAGAATCTTCACTCAAAGCATTTCCCGATGTCTCATCGGAGCTTTTCTGTCGCATTTCCTCGCTAAGGATAGCACCGACAACATCATCAAACTTTAAAGTACTAGATCCAGAAACGGAGTTACTAATGGCCATTACCAAACCATTCCAACTTTCTGGTAATGAGCACAAGAATAACAGAGCTCTAACTTCATCATCAAAGTTTACCCTTACAGAACATAACTGACTTGTAACAGTATTAAAATCATTTAAATGGTCTGCAACAGATCCACCTTCCGACATCTTCATATTAAATAATTGTTTCATAAGAAATACCTTGTTTGAGGCTGAGGGTTTTTCATATAGCTTCTCTGACGCCTTAATCAAATCCTCTGTCGTTGTTTCCTTCGAAATTTCGAAGGTGACCGACACTGCGAGCCACAACCGTATTGTTCTGAGTGCCCTTTTATCAAGAAGGTTCCATTCTTCATCTATCATACCCATCGGCATCTTTTCTTTTTCACCGAATGGTAGGTATAGATCTTTCTGATACAGATAATATTCCATCTGCATCTTCCACAATGAGAAGTTTTGGCCATTAAATTTCTCAACCCTAAACTTTCCATCTTCTGCCATTTCTCCCACTCGAATGAGGAACCCTTCTTTCCTGCGATTTTATCAGCCAAATAGACCTTCAGCTTTGATACTAGTTGTTATAAAATTATATATTATGGAGCAATGGAACACATAAAATATTGTACAAATATAAACATAGAAAACACATAAAACAAGAGAGACACAGATATACGTGGTTCACCTAGTTTGGGCTACGTCCACCCTGAACATCCAGTCCTTCCTTTCTATTATCTAGCAAAATGAAGAGACACAACCTACAACAGATCCGCTGTAATATCCTCTGTTTTCTCTTACAGTCTCACCTCTCTGCTTCTCGCTCATAGAATACACATATATTACATAGACTCAATACAATGCCCTCATACAAAGAGAGGGGTTGCCTTCTAGGGCAAAAAACCCTAAACTAAACATAAGTTCTACCATCAGATCATCTGCCTAATGAACAACCCAGATTGACTAGAAATTACTATACTTTTACAAGGCAATTTTACATCTGTTTTTAGCTTTGGGGGCACTGCCCCTGAGCCCCCACCGGGGGACCACTGGCCCCTGGACCCCCCAGCCGGGGGGGATCGGCCCCCCCGAACTCCCACGAGGAGGACAAGTCCCCCCCGCATGGAGGGGTGTACAAACTTTCTGGGGTATACATCCGACTGAAACAAATACCTCTGAACAATCATGCTCCACACACAACAGGGAGAACTTCTCATCCACACTGACTTCTCCAATTTATCTACATGAAAGGATCATCTAGCAATCCTTTGTTCTTATGTTCTTACTTAAGTTTCAAGAAACCTAAGACAATTTTCTAGTTTTCCCTTCGGAGCTTAAATACCTACAACAAACCCTCATTGTTCTTATGTCAAAATCTAGGTATGTGAATGCTCTAACCTGAAAACATGTGGAGATTATGCGCAACAAAATTTTATAAATTGTTGATATCTTCGGACATCATTTTCCAACAAAATGAAAATTCATAAAAATAAAGAAGAAAATGTGATTTAACTTATTGAAATTTTTTCTTTATATCTTTATTTTCTCTTGTCAAAACGCTACAGGAAAACCAAATTATATGAATTCTTAAACATGAAAATATGCAGAAATTTACTTGGTAGAATTGAATCTTTAGTTCTTCCACACAAAAATTATCCAACATAAAATAAAACGAATCTAACAACAAATTTAAATATTATTTAGATGGTTCCATGCTCTGCGCTGTAGTATATCACAGTATGACTCTAGGGCCCCATGGATTTGGAATACCTTAGGATTAGATGCTAGCCTAATCAGAACATTCAGGAGGACTCCTAGCACCGTAACACTAGACCCTCCTAAGTAAAAAATATAATATCACGGTTATGAGGATGAGAATTTATCTCTTTTGTAGCTACTAGGGACATAAAATTAGTTGATGCCCCCAGATCAATTATAAAATTGTGCACACTTTTATTGCAAATTTAAAAATTCAAGAGAAAGGGAGGTGTTTCATAAGTTTATCTTTGTCATATGAGAGTATTTTCATCAATGTTGAATTCATTGTCAAGTGGGTTATCATTCAGGGAGACATTCCTAAATGGATCATTCAGTTTAGTGCTCTTAATGGTGTTTTCAACTACGTTCAGAAGTTCGCATTGGTTCAAGTTGAGAAGACCATACAATGATATGTTGGATTTGGAATTCTTCAGATAATTGATAAAATTATATTTTGATTGTGGGATGATTAAGGGAATACTTGTATTTTCTTTTGAAAAGGAAGAATTGATAGTCAGGGTCACAGTACTAGATGATAGGTATTTATCTACTAAGATCAGGCCCTTGCTTCGAGTGTTATATTCTCTGATATATTTAGTTATTTGACTTGAAGCAGGCTTGTCCCATAATCCATTTATCAATGATTGGTATTATCCTAATTGATCTTCCTCCTATTCCTCCACCCATGATTTTGACATCCCCTTCATGATTTTATTTTCTAGACTTCGGACAAACCTCTAGGGATTTTAAGGTGTCAAATATATGCTCTAATTTTTGTTGGCATTATGATACATATGTTGTACTTGATGGAAACCCACTCATCTCAGATGATAAATTATAGTGCATCAATGTTCACGGAATTTTATGCAGAGAAAGGTTTATTTCATGTGGATAAAAGTTCATGGAATTTTATGCAGAGAAACGTTTATAAAAGTTTATTTCATGTGGAGAAAAGTTCATGGAATTTTATGCAGAGAAAGGTTTATTTCATGTGGAGAAAAGTTCACAGAATTTTATGCAGAAAAAAATTTATTTCATGTAGAGAAAAGTTCACGGAATTTTATGCAGAGAAAAGTTTATTTCATGTGGAGAAAAGTTCACGGAATTTTATGCAGAGAAAACCTTATTTCATGTGGAGAAAAGTTCACGCACTTTCATGGTTGGTTCATGGTATTAGTTTGACAGTTTTTGATTCTATGGTTTTGGTCTGTGGTATTGCATCCAAAAGTGTTGATCTCATGCACTTTCATGGTTGGTTCATGGTATTAGTCCAACAGTTTTTGATCCTATGGTTTTGGTCCGTGGTATTGCATCCAAAAGTGTTGATCCCAAGTATTGGGTTCATGGTATTGTGTTATTATGGTTTTGGACCGTGGTATTGTGAAAGGCCTAAGACTATAAAAGAGGAAGGAGATCATTTGGCAAAGCATCATCTGAATTGTTATTGAATATCTGAAAAGCACTAGATCTGGAATACTGTGATTGGGTTATCGCGTAGATCTGGATCTAAATAAAGAAGGATCTTGAGCGCAAGGAAAAGCATAAGTTCTATTGATGGGTCATAATCTTTAAGCTTGAATGATAGTATCTTTTGTTCTAGATTCATATTTGGTGTGTGGCTACTGTTACTGTGATTTAGCTGTCAGAGAAGTGCCTACTTGATTCAGTGCTAGTTGGTGAAAAGGAGATTGTTTGATGCAGAAATTCTTGATGATTGATTGATGTTCATGGATCCAGTCTGAAAATTTATGAAACATGGTCCCTGGAAGAAAGAGAAGGTTGTAGCCTTCTGTAGGCCAGCACCTACGTACTAGTATCTTGGCTAGTGCAAGAGCTAGGGGGTTGTAGCTCCCTTCCAGGAGAAGCTGGAAAACGAGAGAGGGTTGTCGCTCTTTTCAGGTTGCAGCCTGCGTACTGGTAAAAGACTGCACCAGTACAATTGTAAAAAGAAGTTTCTAATTAAAGAGAAGATAGATACGAATTGCAGTAGGTGGTTTTCACCCACATTGGGTTTCCACCTTATATCTTGTGGTCTTGTGTGTGATTGTCTTCTGCTCTGTTTTACTATTTCTGGTTATTGATTATTTGATACACAGATTAACAATCAACATTTGAAAGATAAAGTAAATTATAAGTTTGCATAGTATACATGGGTTTCCTTCTACATAGTTGCGGGTTTAATTAACTGAAGTAGCGTATATCATTTGGATTTGAAAAAGGAATAATTGACTTGATAATACTGATTCACCCCCCCTCTCAGTATTATTTCCAACAACCGGTATCAAAGCAGGTCCTTCTGAAGAAGCTTGATCGCTTGAAGGAAGATCCATCATCATGAGCAACTACGAGAGAGAAGCATCGATCAAGCCACCAATTTTTGATGGGACAAACTTCATATGTTGGAAGGTAAGAGTAACTACCTATATTCAATCTCTTGGTACAGAAGTCTGGGATATCATAGATACAGGGTATACTTTTCCATCAACAACTCCTACAGATCCGGCTGAGAAGAAGAAATATGAAACAAATGGAAAGGTAGTCAATACTCTATTAGGATGTTTATCTCAATCTGTATTTGTCAAGGTTATGCAGTATAAATCTGCAAAAGAAATATGGGACAAGATTGTACTGAGCTATGAAGGAGATGATCAGGTAAAATGAGAAAAACTTCAAACCCTCAGAATTCAGTATGAAAATCTCAGAATGCATAATGATGAAAGTGTGGATAACTATTTCCTTCATGTAGATGAGATTGTTAATTGTATGAAAAACTTGGGTGAAGAAATAAAAGAGGCTATTGTGGTTGAAAAAGTTCTAAGATCTTTGTCTCCTAGGTTTGAATCTAAAGTTTCTACAATAGAAGAAAAGGAGAATCTACGAAATCTTACCATGTCATAGCTGCATGGAATTCTGACTGCTTATGAAATGAGGAAAGGAGGACCATCAGATGGGAGAGAAGCTGCTTTCAAGGCTTCAGGCAAAGGAGATTACTATGAGTCAGGTCACGTATCAGAAGAAGAGGAAGAATCAAATTTTGTCAAGAACCTTCAACGGGGTACTGGAAGATTCCGAGGTAAGTTACTTTTCAAATGCTTTGCTTGTGGAAGGGTTGGTCACTATGCTGCCAAATGTCCTTATAAGGATAAGATTGACAAGGGGAAATAATCTATTAGATGGAACAAGAAACAGAATGCAAACAAGAAAAGCTATTACACTCATGAAGATAGTGATGGATTTTCAAATAGTGATGAAGATGAAAGAGGTAATAATTATAAACTTTTAATGGCTTTTGAAGATGATGATTACATGGATGCTATAGATGTGGATGGCTTTTATGAAGAGATTTCTAGACTCAAAACATGTTTAGAAGAAAAGAATATGATCATTGATACTCTGCAATTCCAACTTGACGAAAAAGAAAAATTTCTTGAGAAGTTAGAATGTGAAATTGTTGGTCTTAGAAAAGAAATTGAGAAAACAAAGGCTCTTAATCTTAAATTTGTTAAAGGATCTAAAACTCTGGAAGAGATTATCAATGTACAACGTTCTCCTCTAATCAAGACTGGTCTAGGGTATAATGGAGAAGCATCCCAAGAATCCACCTCAAAGAGTTATCTCGATGCAGCAAGGAGGAATGAGAAAAAGCCCAATGGAAATCACCAGGTAAAACAGGGACGAATTACATCAAGGATAAACAAAGACTACCAGGTAAATCAGGGGCAATCCACCTTAAGGATGAACAAAAGCTACAACCAGCCACAGGTAAAATCTTCTTAATTTTCCTCAAGAATGGATAACAATAGAAACTACAAGCATTTGACAGGAAGATTTGATAATCAGAGGAGTTTCTTCAATGGCCAATGTTTCTCTTACCATAACTTTGGCCACAAAGCAGCTCAATGTGTTGCCTATAAGACAATCATGACTAGAGAAGCTCAAAAAACCAGAGAGTATGATGGATTCACAAAAAGGACCATTAACACTTTTTCCGCCCTTGAAAATGAAATTGAATGTTCTATTTGTAATAACTTTGGTCATGAAGATTCTGAATGCAGGAGTAGGTTTTGGAAGACAACTCAGAAGGAACAAACCTCAAGCACCAGAACATGGAGAATGAAGGAACCGCAACCAAAAAGATGTGGGATAACTTTATATGCAGAAGGTGAAGAACAATGGTACATTGACAGTGGATGTTCAAAGCATATGACGGGTGATAAAGAAAAACTTGAATCATATAGTGTTTTAGAAAAGGGAAAGAAAGTTTCTTTTGGAAATGATACCCTTGCAGTTATAAAAGGAAAAGGCACTACTAAATTAAAAGAAAAGGTCAAAGATGGAAATGTTTTGTATGTTGATGGCTTGAAGCATAATCTATTGAGTGTCAGTCAGATGTGTGATAATGGAATCGAGGTAATATTTCGATCAGATGGGTGTAGTGTTCGTGATCTTGATACTGGAAGAACAGTGATCAAAGGCAGAAGAACTCCAAATAATTTATACATATTTGAAGAAGGACAACAACAATGCTGTTTGAGCAAGAATGATGAACACTGGTTATGGCACCAGAGGTTGGGGCATCTAAGCTTCTCTCAAATAAGGAAAGCATGCAAGTACCAGGCAGTTCGTGGTCTTCCAGATATCAAAATTCCTGACAACACTATATGCAAATCATGTCAGTTTGGTAAACAAACCAGAACTAACTTCCCTGAGAAGGAAGGTTCAGCTAGCAGGCCTCTTAAGCTAGTCCATACAGATGTATGTGGACCATTTATGACAAGGTCACCTCGGGGAGAAGAATACTTTATATTATTCATTGATGACTTCTCCAGGATGGTTTGGTTAGGACTTATGAAACACAAAGACGAAGCATTCGAAAAATTCAAATCTTTCAAAGCCTTGGCTGAAAACGAATCAGATCACAAAATTAAGTGCCTCGGGACTGACAGAGGTGGGGAGTTTACCTCAAATGATTTTTTCAATTTCTGTGAAGAACATGTAATAAGAAGGGAATTCTCTACAACTAGAACTCCTCAGCAAAATGGAGTAGCGGAAAGGATGAACAGAACCGTTCAACAAATGGCTTGTGCTATGCTTGATGAGTTTGGAACTCCCACAACCTTCTGGGGTGAAGTTGCATTTGCTACGGTTGTTATTCTCAGCAAAACAAATGTCCGAGTGAATAGCACTCAAACTCCTCATGAGCTCTGGTATGGTGAGACTCCTTCGATAAAGCATTTCAAAATTTTTGGAAGCAAATGCTATATTAAGAATAATGATGAATAGCTTGGCAAAATTGAACCTAGAGTAGATGAAGGCATTCTCCTTGGTTATTCTCCACACAACAAAGCATATAAGTGTTACAATAAAAGACTTGGAAGACAATTGTTGACAACATTGATGTAGTGGTTGATTAAAAAGGATACATTCCTAGGCAAGTAAATTATGAAAATATCGAAGAGGTTGAAGACTAGCCTCAAAATCAAACTGATGATGAAGAATAAAACTATGAAGAAGAAACCCATGAGGAGCGAGAGGAACAGATAAGGATAGAAGAAAAGACTCCTTCTAGGTATGTTCAAAAGAATCATCTAGAATCACAAATTTTGGGGCAAAAGGAGGTTGGAATACACACAAGAAGAACAATTGCAGAAGCTTCAAGCTATTTGGCATTACTCTCTTCCACTGAACCACAAAATGTAAGAGAAGCTTGCAAAGATGAATGTTGGGTTAAGGCAATGGATGAAGAACTTGAACAAATCGAAAAGAACAACACTTGGGAGTTGGTTCCTAGACCAAAAGATAAGAATGTCACAAGAACAAAATGGATCTTCAAGAACAAGTTGAATGAAAATGGGGAAGTTATTAGAAACAAGGCTAGACTTGTTTGTAAAGGGTATGCTCAATAAGAAGGAATAGACTTTGAAGAAAAATTTTCTCCTATTGCTAGACTTGAGGCCTTCCGAATCTTCCTTGCTCTCTCAAGCTTTCAGAAGTTCAAAGTATTTCAAATGGATGTGAAATCAACATTTCTGAATGGAGACTTAGAAGAAGAAGTGTACATTGAGCAACCAGATGTGTTCATTCTTGGAAATGATCCAAATCTTGTATGCAGATTAAAAAAGGTTCTCTATGGTCTTAAACAAGCTCCAAGGGCTTGGTACTATCGTTTGGACAACTATCTTCATCAACAAGGATTTTGAAAAGGATCAACAGATAACAATCTTTATATAAAAATTGAAAATGAAAAATTGCTAATACTTATTGTGTATGTAGATGATATTATCTTTGGCAGCAATGAAGAAACTATGAGTCAAAGCTTTGCCTTGGTGATGCAGAAAGAATTCGGAATGTCTTTGCTTGGAGAACTGACATAATTTCTTGGAATGAAAATCCAATAGAATGAAGGCGGTATCTTCTTGTCTCAAACCAAGTACCTCAAGCAGATTATGAAGAAGTATGGCATGGAAGATTCAAAACCAGTATGTACCCCTATGGTTACAGGATGCAGTCTCAGTGCAAATGATGAATTAGTAGCAGTGCATCAACTAACCTATAGATCAATGATTGGAAGTCTACTTTATTTGACAGGTACCCGACCAGACATCATGCATGCAGTGGGAATAGTTGGAAGATTTCAGGGAAATCCTAAGGAAACTCATTTTCAGGCAGTAAAGAGAATTTTCAAGTATCTTCAAGGAACTCAAAACTATGGCTTATGGTATCCTAGAGATACAGATCTCACTCTTGCTTATACAGATGTAGATTGGGCTGGAAGCATGGATGATTAGAAAGAGCACAAGGTTGGTGGTGCATTCTTTATGGGTTCCAGATTAGTATCTTGGTTCAACAAGAAAACAAAGTTTGATTGCTTTATCTACATCTGAAGCGGAATTTGTGGCAGCTGCATCTTGCTGGATCAACTCCTTGGATGATGCAAACCTTGCAGGATTTCAAATCACTTGTACTACACTTATCTCCATCTATGTGATAATACAAGTGCAATAGGGTTTCAAAGACCCAGTCATGCATTCAAAGACCAAGCACATACTGATCAAGTATCACTTTCTCCGGGAACAAGTGTTGGAACAAAAGGCTAAATTGGAGTATGTTCTTGCCCAGGGAAATTTTTGAATATGTCAGAAAGAAGCTGGGAGTAGTTGATGCATCATCCTACTGTAGATCTTGTTAGTTTCAGAGAAAAATGGGTGTACGTGTGTTGCTTGAGGAGGATCCGCGTACGTACGCTGGGTTTTGCAGAGAAAGTCGCATATATGGAGCCTTGATCAATATCAGAAGGGAAAGGCTCTGGTTGAAGTTAGTTTGATATGGGTCTGACTGAGACCATCTGGCACAGGTCCAGGGGGTGCAGATAAACTTCTAATGATGCATTGTTGGCATTATCTTAGAAGCTTTTGGTTCTAGTTCATAGCTGTTGTTGGTTTCAGGTGGAACGAAGGCAGAGAAAGAATAGAAGGAAATCAGGGTTGCTGATCTGACTGATGATTGTCAGATGTTGCTACTATCAATTATTGGTGACTTTCATAAGTCTGGCTCTAGATATTTCGTCTCTGTGTCATGTATCTCTTTTTTGGTGTCAAGGTCATGTAACGACCTGTCTTGGTTTCCCCACTATGCCTGGGATAAAGATGTAATGTTCTTTTTTATCATGTGTAAACTTTTGATGTATCCCCACTTGGTTGGGAAATGGATGTATGAGTCCTTGGTGATAGGAAGGTCATTTATGATAGAGTCATGTTCTTCTTGTAAAACATCTTTTTGCAGAGCTTGCTTATAGTCAGGGGGAGCATGAACAACACACTTCAGCAAAGTAGAGACTTCATCATGTACTCAGAGGAAGCATGGACAGAGTGGTAGACCTTGGAATATACAAAGGGGGAGCTCATTCAGAGATTACAGCAGGTACTCAAGGGGAGTATGGGCAGCAAAATGTTTCTCTAGCAAAGAGATTATCTTGGTTTTCCCTTTGCCCTTGATGTCCAAGGGGGAGAGTGATTGGTTGTTGTTACCATCAAGTCCAAAGGGGGAGATTGTTGGCATTATGATACATATGTTGTACTTGATGGAAACCCACTCATCTCAAATGATAAATTATATTGCAGCAAAGTTCATGGACTTTTATGCAGAGAAAATTTTATTTCATGTGGAGAAAAGTTCATGAAATTTTATGCAGAGAAAGGTTTATTTCATGTGGAGAAAAGTTCACGGAATTTTATGTAGAGAAAAGTTTATTTCATGTAAAGAAAAGTTCATGGAATTTTATGCAGAAAAAAGTTTATTGCATGTGGAGAAAAGTTCACGGAATTTTATACAGAGAAAAGTTTATTTCATATACAGAAAAGTGTATGGAATTTCATGCAGAGAAAAGTTTATTTCATGTGGATAAATGTTCACGGAATTTTATCCAGAGAAAAGTTTATTTCACGTGGAGAAAAGTTCTCGCACTTTCATGGTTGGTTCATGGTATTAGTCCAACAGTTTTTGATCCTATGTTTTTGGTCTGTGGTATTGCATCCAAAAGTGTTGATCCCAAGTATTGGGTTCATGCTATTGTGTTATTATGGTTTTGGACCGTGGTATTGTGAAAGGCCTAAGACTATAAAAGAGGAAGGAGATCATTTGGCAAAGCATCACCTGAATTGTTATTGAATATCTGATAAAGTGCTAGATCTGGAATACTATGATTGTGTTATGGTGCGTATCTGGATCTGAATAAAGAAGGAACCTGAGTGCAAGGAGAAGGATAAGTTCTATTGATGGGTCATAATCTTTAAGATTGAATGATAGTATCTTTTATTCTAGGTTCAGGTTTGGTGTGCGGTTACTGTTACTGTGATTTGGATACATCTGTTAGAGAAGTGTCTACTTGATTCAGTGCTAATTGGTGAAAAGGAGATTGTTTGATGCATAAATTCTTGATGATTCATTGATGTTCATGGATCCAGTCTGAAAATTTATGAAACATGGTCCTTGGAAGAAAGAGAAGCTTGTAGCCTTCTAAGGCCAGCACCTACGTACTAGTATCTTGGCTAGTGCAAGAGCTAGGGGGTTGTAGCTCCCTTCCAGGAGAAGCTAGAAAACGAGAGAGGGTTGTAGCTATCTGCAGGTTGCAGCTTGCGTACTGGTAAAGGACTGCACCAGTACAATTGTAAAAGGAAGTTTCTAATTAAAGAGAAGATAAAGACGAATTGCAGCAGGTGGTTTTCGCCCACATTGGGTTTCCAGCTTATATCTTGTGTTCTTGTGTGTGATTGTCTTCTACTCTGTTTTACTGTTTCTCGTTATTGGTTATTTGATTCTGATACATAGATTAACAATCAACATTTGAAAGATAAAGTAAATTATAAGTTTTCATAGTATATGCGGGTTTTCTTCTACATAGTTGTGGGTTTAATTAACTGCAGTAGCGTATATCATTCGGATTTGAAAAAGGAATATTTGACTTGATAATACTAATTCAGCCCCCCTCTCAGTATTATTTGCAACACTTTGACCTTAAATTAGAGCTCTTTGAGTGAATGTATGTACTTGCAACCTCTAAAAATAAGTTCCTTATCAAATCCACGATTACCAAATGTTATTACTACATCTTTAAATAATTCTTAGTTTTTGGCATTGGTTTGTTTCCTCTAATCCATTTGGATGATATTTCCAAATAACTGTTTTTCACGACGAAAAATAAAGTGATAAAATTTCAACCCCATTTCATCCTTCAAGACATGTCCTTCTGAAGTGAGAAATATTGTAACTTCTTGCATTCCTTTTGTGGTTACTGATGATGTTGTTGTAGTCTTGGGGATTGAGGAAGATGCACTTATAGGTACATTAGGCACTTTGTCACTTACCTCCTACATTTACAATGAAATTGTGGAATTGTTAAGAACCCAACCAAAATATGAAACTATTTTTTGTTTCTAAAATAATTATCCTAAATGTAACAAATGAAATTATAAAAAATAAAATAATTTTACCTATTGATCTCTTGCACAAGGTACACTCTCCAACAATGGCATTTCCCATAATTGAATTTGTTCAATTATTTCTTGTCAGATTTGAACATTTCTAGGAATAGTTGGTAGGAGCCTTAAAATTCGTGTTTGTGAGTCTATAAGACTCCTCAAAGAAACTTGTTTCGGTCCTGGTGGGAGAAATCTAACTGAACCCACATCTGATGTAAAAGGCATGTTATGGGGTTCTGGTCTAGGTGTAGAGGGCATAACATGACCCTCTATACCAATAGATTGTATACTTGTTGGAGTCACCCTAGAAACATCCTACAAGGCACAAATATAAATATTAAGATGGAATAATAGATGAATAATGTTGAATATGTAACTAGGTTTGGTCTTCATAGTGACATATGTAATCACAATTTGTTATGAAACTAGCTCACAAAAAGGTAGAAAAGATAGATCAATGCCTTAGAATTCAGCCTCTTAGAGGGGGAAACCTCCTTTACATTACACAAATGAACAATTCTTGGATGATACAAATGAAAAGACCTCCTTTCTATATACAGGAGTCTAAGGGGTGATAATATAATCAAAGCTAATATAACAATAATAATGGAAGGGCACAATAATAACAATAGTGGGCTTCTATGGGCCACAATAATAACAATATGGGGACTACATGGTCATAAAAATATAGTAAGGGGGTTGTACTAATAACAATAAGGGGTTACACTAGTAGTATAGGGACCTAACATGCCCCTCTCCTTGAAAAAGTGTTGTCCTCAACGCTTGAGTAGTTTTTGATGCCTCTGCATAAAAAATTTGTCCTCCCATGTGGAATTTTCAGTGGGTAAGTTCTTCCACTTGATGAGATACCCTAAAATTGATCGATTTCATAGATGTCGGGTTCTTGTTTCTATGACTACTCTAGGCTCCAATATGAGTTTTCCTTCCTCGTCAAGTTTTGGCACTATTGTTTGAATTGGGATCTTCTGCAATTTTTTAATGAGTGACTACACTTCTTTGTTCTTCTTCCATACATCCCTTGCTTCATTTATCCAATCTAGTTGGATAATAGAAATAGCATAAAACAATGCTTCCACATCCTCATCCTTTCTTGAGAGTGCATCTGCAACAACATTTTGCTTCCCTTCCTGTAGATGATTTGAAAGTCATAAGCCAACATATTTGTGACACAAATTTTCTGTTCTTCTAAAGATAATCTTTTTTCTAAAAAGTATTTAAGACTACCGTGATCCATTTTTACCTTGAAGTGTCTTCCCATTAGGTAAGGTCGCCATTTCTTAAGTGCATGTAGTATTGCCAACATTTCCTTCTCCTAAATAGCTTGCTTGAGATGTAACTGTAAAAATACCCAATCGCCTACATCAAAACTTCTTTCATTGTGATGTTGATCTGCCCATTGCTTCATTCGATTATGCACCAAATTGGTGTTATCCTTTAAAAGTTGGAGAAGTTGTTGTTGATGCTCGATGTGATCTTTCACTACTTGAATATTTTTCTTCTTGAGATATCCTTCTATATTGAGAGTTTGAGGAGTTGTAATTTCTTCCAATGCATTACAAGATATGGTTGGATTCATTTCTTCATGCTCAATGTGATCTCTCACTTCTTGAACATTTTTCTTCTTGATATGTCCTTCTATCATGATAGTTTGAGGAGTGGTAATTCTAGCCAATGCATTACAAGATATGGTCAGATTAATTTCTTCTTTATCGATGTGATCTTTCACTTGTTGAATGTTTTTCTTCTTGATATGTCCTTCTATCTTGCAAGTTTGAGTAGTGGTAATTCTTGCCAATGCTTGAAAAGGTATGGTCGGATTCATTTCTTCTTTATCTAGGATTGGTTCCTAGTGTATATCCTATTCTTTTGATGTTTCTTGATCATTTTCTTCCTCCTCTTCATAATATATGTAAAATAATTTCTTCTCAGAACAAGTATGACCTTTAGTGTATTTTCTATCACAATAGCAACAAAGCACCTTTTCTCTTTTTTCTTCCAATTTTTGTCATGTAAAACTTGTAGGTTGTGGAAGGCTATGAGAAAAAACACTTCCATAATTATAGGCATGAGCAATGGGATTCCTTGTTTCCATAATTTCACTTTCAATTTGTCTTGTCAACCAGAATGCCTTCTCTAATGAATCAGGTTTCCAAAGACGAACCTCATGTTGAATGTTATCCTTTAAAGTCCCTATGAAGACATCAATCCTTTGCTTCTCTGGAATATAATTTACCCTTATATTCAATTTTTGAAATTGCTCAATGTGCTCTGCCATTAAACCATTTTGTTCGAGATTTATCAATTGGCTAAAGAAGGTGTTACTTTTTGTATCCTTATAATGTGTTATCATTTCTTCCATGAAAATTCACCAAGTGACCAGTTCTTTACGAGAACAAAGCCCTTTATACCATAAACATTTGGTACTAAATATAAATATGCAATATGTACCTTTTGTAATAATTGAACCTCATGTAGATCAAAATATTGCTCCATCTGTAGTATCCAATTTACCGGATCCTTGCCATCAACTTCCTCATATCGCCTTTTATTTATTTTGAGAGCTTGACATTTAAACGACCGTAACTTGGTAATTTCAAATCTCCAAGTTCTGAAAGTGCATCTTGAAGTATCCCTTTGAGTCCTCTTTCTAACCCCACAATTTTGATCAGAACTTGATTCTCCAAGGACGAGTTACGCCAAATCTACCACGGTGACACAATTATAGACTAGTTCAGCTGAGCGAACTTGTATGAAGTTCCAGTGTCACTATTTCGACCTTAGTACCTGAAACTTATATACAACAAACTACAGGCCATTCTATTTCTAAAACTTCTTACTAAATTTTAATATGATGCTCAGAAGAAAAGTGATGATGATTTTCCCCAGGTCACCTATTTGGAATGTAATTTGGGGGTTTGCAAAAACCTTAACTTCCTCAGATTATATCTCCAACAATATAGCGAGACAAGATTTGAAATTAAAACCCAATTTTCAGACCAATTTCTTCTCAAATGGGTTTTATTTTTGGATTCGGAAACTTCGTAGCACAAAAGGTATAGTGAAAATTCCACGGTGACCTGTTTTAGATGAAATTATGGAGCTTGCAGAAAACCTAACTTCTTCAGATCATATCTCCGAAAATGTAGCTAGAAAGGATCTAAAATTTGGACCCAAGGTTCAACACGCTTTCGTCTTAAATGGGTTTTTTTTCACGTCTGAAATGTCGCAGAAAAAAAGTTTTAGTGAAAATTCCACGATGACCTGTTTGGAGCAGCTCAACCCTAGAATCTAAAGCTCTGATACCAAATGTTATGAAACCAGCTCACAAAAAGATAGAAAATATAGATGAACGCCTTAGAATTTAGCCTCTTCGAGGGGGAACCTCCTTTACATTACACAAATGAATAATTCTTGGATGATACAAATGAAAAGACCTCCTTTCTATATATATGAGTCTAAGGGGTCATAATATAATTAGAGTAGACATAACAATAATAATGTAAGGGCACAATAATAACAATAGTGGGCTTCTATGGGGCACAATAATAACAATATGTGGACTACATGGGCATAACAATATAGTAATGGGATTGTACTAATAACAATAAGGTGTTACACTAGTAGTATAGGGACCTAACACAATTCTATGTAATTTATGTAAAAAATGGAAAAATAACATTATTTTTGTTATGCTTGAGGCATGGGTTTCATGGTCAAGGAATTGTATTCTATATCAAGCTCCCATTGTGAGCTCTTAGTATTTGTCATTGAGTCAGTATCGTAAAGAACCATTTGAGCATGTTACATATTGCAAATAATTTTTTTATTTGAGTCAAATGGAGTCAAATGACCCTACAGGACCAAGTCAAAATGTTCCATAAGCAACCATACTATAACTTGATGGAAGACATGAAGAAGAAAGTCCCATTATAGAACGACAATATATCGGAATACTCATTAAAATAAGGTCATAAATATGGAAAACGATCAATGAAATGTATATTACCATTACAAAGAATCATGGTAACCAAAATAATAAGCACTGCAGATAGGTGTCCATGAGGTATGTGTAATAATTTTCTTTTAAAGGGTCCATCATAAGATGTAGTAGGGTAGAATTTATGGGTTTATATTTTAATAAAACCCTAGTAGTTAGAAACCTTTATCTTAAGGTATTTGTTCCCTATCACTTGATTTCTAGGGCATGGGATAAAATCTAGAATTACACAAAGGGAAAAGAGTATGATCTAAGGTTTGAATTTAAGAAACCCTAAAATGACCTCTTGATTACATAAACATGCTAGGAAGGTAACTTGACATCACGTTCTGGAATAACATATTGCTTGGGTTACTTGCTAAAATAGTATTGTGGGTACAAGAAGTAAAAACGGATGGGGTGATCCATTGAAAGGCATGATGAAAGAAGGGAACTATACAAACCCTTAGACACTATTCATAATGTAGATGAATAGAAAGGAAAAAGTAAAATATGAAGGGCCTTTTCCATGGTTGAATGCATCATAGTAAGAAGGCGTCATTGTAAAAATAAAAATTGGAGAAAGAGCTCATAGTTGAAGTAAACATCTACATACTAGTAGCAATCATCATAGGATAATGTAGATCTTGTTAACCACATAAATCATGGAGTCGTTGTGCAAAAAATTTATTAAATATATGCCCTAGATTTCTAAACAAATAACATAATCAAACTCACCCAAATAGATGGTTGAATCTTACATTTTGCATAACATTGGATGTATATGGCGGCATTAATGATCACTTCATGCCAACATTTGGTGTGTTGAGGGGCATCAATGAATCATGCATGCCAAAAAAATGCACGGTTAGAAAAAACACAAATATTAATAAATATATATAGTGAAATAAGTTAATTAAATGCACAAAAATATTGATCAAGTTTTACCACTAGCATTACCTTAGATGTATTAAAATGTGTTATAAGGGTTGGAATGACTTTAGAGATTGCCTACATTCCACAAACATAAGTTAGCATAATATAATAAGGAACATAAGATAATTGAACCTATAAAAGACAATATTCAAGCTTACCTCATGCATCATCATAGCAATGTCTTTCCCTCATGCATTTTTTAACATTTCCATAGAAGTAGTTAGGATAATTGAATCCCCCATAGTAGCATAGGTAACACCCATGGGCACATTCTTAAGAAAACACATAATAACATAAAAATAAGAAATCCTTGATAAAAAAACCAATAAGAAAATAGAATCAATAACACCAAATATATATATCTTTGAAGTAAAACCTTAAAAATTGAAAATAGTTGATGTTCATTACAATTAAACACTCATTACTTAACTTGTAAAGAAAAATTATATTGTAGTGAATCCTTACAACTATCTTAAAGTAAACATAGTGATAAAAAAATTTCATCTTTATAAGTAAAACATTAAACATTCAAATTAATTAATGTTCATTACAATTAAAAACTCAATGCTTAACTTGTAAAGAAAAATTATACTGTAGTGAATCCTTTAAACTATCTTAAAGTAAACATAGTGATAAAAAAAATTCATCCTCGCATGAAATATCCTCATCTTATGGCATATATACCCCATCATTAATAAACGCTAAATACACAAATAAATTAATACCATCATTTTCATAGTCTTCATCACCTTCAACTACAGGTAAATTGAAATCAATGAATTCATTATCTTCATGGATTTGATGCCCATGTGGTTGCTCATGTCCTTTAGACACTTCAGTAAGCTTTTCCTAGCCTTCGTATTGGTCATATGCATCATTGACAATAAATTCTTCATCTCCATCTTGGCCATTTATGTCTTCATGGGGAACTTCTGGATCTGCAAGTAAATCATGGTCCTCTACATCTTGAACAAATCTTACTCTTTGTCATCTTCGATCATAATCAATCACAAATGACCAACCACGCTATTCTAAATTTCCAATGAGAAAATCTTGGTCACATTGACTTGGAAACACATAAGGTTCAAAATTGGATTCAAACCTAGATGTATTGATCATATGGAGTCCATTATTATGGAGCAAGTTAGTTTTTTCTTCTCCCACTTCGATAAGCTTGTACCATTCAACACGAAAATATTATTCTTGAAAGACATAAAATCAAGCTCTATAATGTCCTCCAACACTCCATAGTAGTGAAGTGTTCTTGTGATTGCTTGTCTATCATTTGCATGTGAATGACATTCCACCTCAAATGATGCTGAAACTCCGCAATCATAAGTTTTTCTCCTTTCATCAAATTTTCTAATGTGAAAATGATGACCGAAATTCCACATTCCTCTGTAATATCTTACCTAAATTCATATAAATATCAACTAATTAGATTCAATGATATGAAATCTAACAAAAAAATTATTAAATATATGCAATCTATCAATATATATCACCTCCCCATTTATAGATTCATTCCATTTTGTTGTATCATGTTCAATATTGGTCTTTAGCCAATTCCATAGGCATCTCTCTGGCCACTTTCTTTTATGGCTTGTAAGAAATCCTCGAGTAGTATTTTCACCATGTCTATTATGTATATCGGCCCATGAATTTTCATGTTCTAATTTCTTTCTTTTTTTTTCAGCGTACTTCTCCATCCATTCCATCATAAAGTCACAATTATATGCAACATACAAATGTAATTCTTCCCACACCTTAGAATCTACAATGAAAAATGTATTTGTTCAATGAATTAATAATTATTTAAAGCCATGTAATATAAAACTTAAGATAAAAGTAACTCCTAACATTTTTTATACCATTTATCCTATTTGAAGTCCATTCACCCTCTATTTTTTCTCCTTCAAGTGAGTGAGATTGGTTATAATTCCATAATTGAGGAGCTTCAAGATCAAATTGACGTATGTACTCACTCAAATGAGCCATGGTTTGGAAAACCATGTACCCCTCAACAATTGACCCTTTTGGTCGATCCTTTTGTCTCACAAATTGTTTTAAGACCTTCATATATCTCTCCACGAGGCACATTGTTCGAACATGAATAGGACCACACTATTGAATCTCTTCTACTAGGTGTACAAGGTAGTGATCCTGAGAATTAAAGAAGCTTGGAGGGAAGCACATTTGAATATCACACATAAAAAGTGAAACATTCCTCTTCCAATACTTCATGTCAACTTGATGTATCTCTTTAGATGAGAACCACCTACAAGTATTACAATAGAGACTTGTTATTTCTTGTAAACTAAATGTAGAAAATCATATAAAGGCATAACCAATGATGCACTTCAAATGATAAGAGTAATGGAAAACTATGCATGATGGATTGAAAAATACCTCACATATTTACATAATTTGTAAATAGTCAAAGTGATATTGTGGACAAAAGTACTTGGTATCGCTGTAGGCAACACATACTGCATGGCCAATAACAAATAACCATGTTCAAATATGCATGAAATAATTTTATCACTAAACTAACATGGCTATTAACAAATAACCATGTTTAAATATGCATGAACTGATATTATCACTAGGATATACAATTTTCTAATTAAGTTTCCAACAAATATAAAATGTGACAACGCTACCTTTATCCAATTGTGCTAATCATGTGTTTTTAGGCTTGAGAACTTTGATCCATCTCTTCTGAATAAGTTTTTTAATGTCGCACTAAAGCCAGGATGAAATATTATGCTTGTTATGAAATTAGCTCACAAAAAGATAGAAGAGATAGATCAACGCCTTAGAATTCAGCCTCTTCGAGGGG
>APFE030579160.1:210199-231839 GCA_000404065.3 Pinus taeda
ACACGCAGGAAAGGTAGAGAGAATCTGCGTACCCAGAGATAAACATTTTTTTAAGTGACTTTCTCTCCCTTTGAGGTTTTGACATGAAGAGCAGAGGTATGGGGCTTGACAAAGAGGACAATGTGGCTATTGATGAGGCCACATACTGCAGATAGTCAGGGTGACAAAATTCAGTGTAACAAGGGGGAAACCTCCTTTACATTACACAAATGAATGATTCTTTGATGATTCAAATGAAAAAACCTCCTTTCCATATATAGGAGTCTAAGGAGTCATAATATAACCCAGCCGACCTAACAATAATAATATAAAGGCACAGAAATAACAATAGAGGGATTCTAAGGGACATAGTAATAACAATATGGGGACAATAGGGGCCCAACAATATTAATAAGGGATACAACTACAATAGTAATGGGGTAATGACTAGTATTATAGGGACCTAACATGCCCCTCTCCATCAAAAAAGTGTTGTCCTCAATGCTTGAGTAATTCTGGATGCTTCTGTATAAAATTCTGATCCTCCCATGTGGAATTATTAGTGGATAAGTTTGTCCACTTGATGAGATACTCTGAAATTGATCGATTTCATAGTTTTTGAGTTCTTGTTTCTGTAACTTCTTCCGGTTCCAATATAATTTTTCATTCCTCATCAATTTTTGGCAATATTGTTTGAACTGGGAGCTTGTTTCCTATAACCTTCTTTAAACATGAAACATGGAAAATTGGGTGCGCTCGAGAAGCTGCAATTTGTATGCCATAGTACCAATCTTTTGCAACACTTTGTATAGACCATAATACTTTGGAGATAATTTATTTTCCTTCTTAGCTTGCTTGACGGACATTTGTTTATATGGTTGTAACCGTAGGAATACCCAATCACCTACATCAAAACTTCTTTCACTGCGATGTTGATCTGTTTGTTGTTTCATTCTATTCTGCGCCAACACGAGGTTATCCTTTAAGAGTTGGAGGACTTTTTGTTGATGCATGATGTGATGTTCCACTGCTTGAACCTTAGAATTTTCTCTTAAATATGATGTGATGGATGGTGGTTGATATCCATAAAGTGCCATAAATGGGGTCATTTTTGTTATTGTATGGAAGGAAGTGTTATACCACCATTCAACCAGAGAGGCAACCATTTGACCCATTGTGTCTGTTTATCAGATACAAAGCAACGAAGATATCCTTCCAAACATTTGTTTAATATCTCAATTTCCCCATCAGATTAAGGATGATAAGATGAGCTATGAGCTAACCGAGTACAAGACAAGAAAATAATTATGTCCAAAAATTTCCAATGAAAATGGGAACTCTGTCACTTACATTAATCTTTGGGTTTCCATGTAGCTTTTGTATTGTTTCCATAAATGCAGTAGAAATTGTACTGGCTTTAAATGGATGTGATAATGCACAAAAGTGTGCATACTTGGTAAGTCTGTCAACCACCACCATGATGACACTCTTCCTCAGACTTGGGTAAGCCGGGTGATGAAATCCATTGAAACCTCCTCCAACTTTGGCTTGGAATGGGATAAAGGTTGTAAATAGACCCGAGGTCTTAATTGTTGTCAACTTTATTTGTTGGTAAACCAAACATTCCCGCCCACAACTTTTGAATATCTGATGTTAAGGGCCTCCCAAAAAAATCCTTCTTAACCTTGTGGTAAGTTTTTAAAAATCCCGAGTGCCCTCCTAAGGGAGAAGTGTGCAATTCCATAAGAATTTTTTGTTTGAGTTGCGAATTCTTACAAAGGTATAAGCGATCTTTATACCATAACAAATCATTTTTCCAGCTAAATGTATCAGATGTATTGCAATCTTGTTATAACTTTCGAATAAGCGCCCATACTTCTTCATCATTCTTCCATTCCTCCCTTGCTTCGTTTATCCAATTTTGCTGGATAATAGAAATTACGCACAACAATGCTTCCACATCCTCATCCTTTCTTGAGAGTGCATTTGCCACCATAATTTGCTTCCCTTTTTTGTAGATGATTGAAAGTCATAAACCAACATCTTTGTGACCCACTTTTGTTGCTCTTCAGAAGATAATCTTTGTTCTAAAAAGTATTTAAGGCTATCATGATCTGTTTTTACCTTGAAGTGTCTTCCCATTAGGTAGGGGTGTCATTTCTTAAGTGCACATAGTATTGCCAACATTTCGTTCACATAAATAGCTTTGTGTAAAAACTTTCCCTTGATTGGATGACTTTCAAAAGAAATGGGTCTTTCATATTGCATTAAAACAGTACCAATTCCATTTCCTGAGGCATCACATTCCACAATAAAGGTTTTTGTGAAGTCCGGTGTAGATAAGATTAGTGCTTGGCACATTGCCTCTTTAAGATGTTCGAAGGCCTTTATTGCTTATGGAGTCCATGAAAATGCATCTTTCTTCAATAATGTTGTTAGAGGTGCTGCTATTCTCCCATAATTCTTAACAAACTTGCGATAATAGCTTGTCAACCCAAGAAATCCTCGTATATGCTTTATGGATGTGGGGATTTTCCATTCCTTAATGGATTTTATTTTGCTAGGGTCTTCCTTAACTCCTTCATGAGATACAACATGACCCAGATATTCCACCTCTTGTACTCCAAAGAAACATTTGGATCTTTATGCATATAATTGTTTCTCCTCCAATAGTTGTAGCACCCTGTCAACATGTTCAACATGATCCTTCCAAGACTTGCTGTAGATTAGTATATCATCAAAAAATACTAACACAAATTTTCTAAGAATGGTTTGAAAATTGAATTCATCAAACCTTGAAATGTTGAAGGTGCATTGGTAAGGCCAAAAGGCATGACCAAAAATTCATAATGACCCTCATGAGTTCTAAATGCTGTTTCGGAATGTCTTCAGTCTTCATTCTGATTTGATGATATCCTGAACGAAGATCCAACTTGGTGAAGTAAATTGATCCATGCAATTCATCCAGTAATTCAACAATGATAGGAATGGGAAACTTATCTTTAATAGTGAGCTTGTTGAGCTCCCTATAATCTCGAAACATGCGCCATGATCCATCCTTCTTGTGCACCAATACTACTGGAGCAGAGAAAGAACTTTGACTAGGTTGAATTATACCAGCCTCTAGCATTTCTGCAAACCATACGTTCAATTTCACTCTTTTGGGCATAGGGATATCTGTACGACCTGATGTTTGGAGGAACACTTCCTGGAATCAGATGAATAGCATGATCATGATCATGAATAGGTGGGAGACCTTTAGGAGTCTCAAATGCCTTGGAATGATTGTCCAAGATTTTTTGGGGATCTAGAGAAATAGATGATTTTGATGTGGAAACATCTAGCAAACATAATGGTGCAATTACACCTCTTTGTTCATTTTTTAGAAGCCTTGGCATACTGTTAGAGCTGATTATCCTTCCCGGTTTCCCTGCAATACCCTTTAATTCAATGTCCTTTCCTTCCACATAAAATTTCATGAAAATTTCTTGAAAATTAAAAGCTATTGTACCCAAGGATTGTAGCCATTGGACTTCTAGTACAACATCAGCACCTCCCATTGGAATGGAAAGCATTGGGCTAGTCAATACATATTCTTCCATGGATAGCTTTATATTATGGCACTTTCTAGAGCAATTTATTGTTCTTCCATTTGCAATCATCACTTGACAGTTTGGTGCTGGATATAGGAAGCAATTCAATTCTTTTGCTACCTTACAATGAATAAAATTGTGGGTACTTCCTAAATCAATCAACACTATTACCTTTTTCTTCTTGATTTGTCCTTCTATCTTGATGGTTTGACGAGTGGTAACTCCAGCTAATGTATTAAAAGATATGGTTGGATTCATTTATTTTTTATCTAGGCTTTGTTCCTGCAGTATATCCTCTTCCTTTGACCTTTCTTGCTCCTTTTCTTCTTCCTCTTCACAATCTATGTAGAATAATTTCTTCTCAGCACACTTATGACCTTTAGTGTATTTGCTATCACAACTGTAACAAATCCTTTTTGCTCTTTTTTCTTCCAATTGTTGTGGTGTCAACCTTACAGGTTGTGGAAGACTAGGGGCAACAACACTTCCATCTTTATAGTTGTGAGTGGTATGCTTCCTAGTTCCCATAATTTTTCCTTCCATTTTTCTTACTAACTTGAATGCCTTCTCTAATGAATTAGGTTCCCAAAGGTAAAAATCATGTTGGATATTATCCTTTAAAGTCCCTATGAACACATTAATCTTATGCTCTGAAATATTTTTTGCCATTACGTTCAATTTTTGGAACTCCTCAATGTACTCCATTATTGAACCCTTTTGTTAGAGACTTATCAATTGGCTCAAAAAAGTGTTTCTTTTTGTATCCTCATAATGTGCTGTCAATTCTTCCATAAAAATTGCCCAAGTGATAATTTGTTTACAAGAGCAAAGCCATTGATACCATACGAACGGATTTGGTTCCGAATATAAAGTTGCAATATGTACCTTTTGTGTGTTTTGCACATTATTAAGATTGAAAAATTGCTCCATTTGTAATATCCATGTTGTGGGATCCTTGCCATCAAACTTCCTCATATCAATTTTTGGAATATGGTGGGCCTTCGATCCAACATTAGAGTCTATGAAATCATGATTAACATTTGTTTTGTTCGCATCATGAGTTTTCTTTGCTACCCTTTCACCATTATTAAGTATTTCTTATAGAAAATTTGTCAAATTTGTCTTCAAATCTATCTTCAAATCGTCAATCTTAACTTCCAGGCCATTCATCTTAGCTTCCACACCATTCATCTTAGCTTTCACACCATTTATCTTAGATTCCACGCCATTTATCTTAGCTTCTGTTACCTTTTGTGAGAGTGAAATTTGTTGCACTTGGTCTTGTAATTTTGGTATATCATGTAGCATTTCTTCCTCTTCTTCATGAGTCATGCTAGAGCTTTCAGGTTTCTTACTAGGTGTTTACATTTTCTTTCCTCGGGGCACCAGTTACTGATAATAATGCTCTACTATGCCCTTTGAATTCCCTCAAAATAATTTTTCAAGCCAAGCTTAAGCAAAAATTAAAAAAAAATTACACATCTTTTTCCACTTTGTAGGAGCTCGATATTGCCTTTGATGTATCTCTGTAATTTTGGATCATCTAGTTTTAAAATTGCAAATTGCAGTAGCACTCTGTGTCCTCTTTCCAATGCCAACATTCTGATCCCAATTTGATTCTCCAAGGAAGAGTTATGCCAAATCTCCCACAGTGATCTAATTATAGACTAGTTTAGTAGAGTGAACTTGTACGATGTGCCACGTGTCCTTGTTTTGACCTTTTTCTCTGCAAAATATGTACAACAAACTAAAATCCGTCCTCTTTCTATACCTTCTTAAAAAATTTCAATCTGATGCTCAGAGAGAATGTTATGACGATTTTCCCCAGGTCACTGGTTTGGAATGTAATTTAAGAGTCTCCAAAAAGGCCAACTTCCTCACATCATATCTCCACAAATATAGTGCAAAAAGCTCTAAAATTCAGACCCGAGGTTCAGCGCGGTTTATTTTCAAATGGTTTTTTTTTCCTCTTTTGAAACGTCATAGAAAAAAGTTATAGTGAAAATGCCATGATGACCTATTTGGAGCAACAAAACGCTAGAATTCAAAAGCTCTGATTCCAAATGTTATGAAACCAGTTCACAAAAAGATAGAAGAGATAGATCAACGCCTTAGAATTAAGCCTCTTCGAGGGGGAAAGCTCCTTTAAATTACACAAATGAATGATTCTTTGATGATTCAAATGACAAAACCTCCTCTCCATATATAGGAGTCTAAGGAGACACAATATAACCCAACCGACATAATAATAATAATATAAAGGCACATAAATAATAATAGAGCCATTCTATGGGGCACAGTGATAACAATATGGGGACAATAGGGGCACAAAAATATTAATAAGGGATACAAATATAATAGTAATTGGGTAATCACTAGTATTATAGGGACCTAACAATGCTTTTCATAGTAGAAATGATGTTTTCTTTCTCATTTGATGTAAATGTCCATGGAGCATGAACATATGAGATGTCTTCATGCAACCACATTTTCGGCGCGATATTGACAACTCGAAGGTCCTTTCTTAGATTTATTTATCCTTCAATGTTATTTCCATTTAGATGTTTCCACAAGAACTCTGCCACATTTTTCCTGATGTGCTTAGTATGAAATAGGTGGGCTATTAGAAAGCTCTCATAATATTCTAATTTGTAGAAAATAGAGAGCCTTTTCATTCCTAGGGGAAAACTTGTCCCTTCTTTTTTTTCATACACTGCTTTCCACCTAGAAGGGTTCATATTTATTGGCTTCCTCATTTCCACTTCCTTTCCATCGAACTTATGTTTATCACGCACTCGATAGCGATGATTTTGTGGTAATAATTGTCAATACTCATCATAGATAGTTTTATTGAGATCCCTCGATTGCATACGCAAAAATTTTGGCGCACATGATGGAAATCCATTTTTCACCTTTGTTTGAAGTCCTAAAATAAGATTGGAAACCATATTTGGTAAATGATAAAATGAACACAATAATTATAAATATAATTTATATTATATTACCGCAACAAATAGAGAGCCCTGAGGCATCATGAATTATCTAGAAAAGAATTGCATGAAATAGGAAGTTTCTATCTTTGATAGGTCTTGATACATCAAACATATTTAACTATCCCATAATTCATGAAGCTCATCAATAAGGGGCTCCATGTATGCATCCATATACTTTACCTGATATTTCCCTAAGTGAAAAAAAAGTTATTTATTAGGATTAACTAAATTGAAATATTTGTATATAATCTTCAAGAAATCATTGCATTCACCTGTTCTAGTACCTGGTACGATAAGAGTTAACATTGCATGTTCCTTTTTCATTGCCATTCAAGGGGAAAGATTGTTGTTTATAATTAACATTGGCTAAACATAATATGTTGTTCTAAGATCTCCAAAAGGATTGACATCATCCACTGCTAGAGAAATTCTTGCATTCCTTGGCTCATTTCTTAAATGTGGCCATTTTACCTCAATATCTTTCCAATATTTACTATACGCAACCATACACATGACACCATCTTGGATCCTCCCTTATGCATGATGATCCATATATTTTTCCAACTCCTTGCATTTGAACATTCTCTCAAGCCTTGGATTTAGTGGAATCTGTCGTAATACTTTATAAGGAACCTTCTTGGATACTTGATCTTGACAATACCTATTTGTGTGACACATTGGGAGTTGCTGTAAATTTTCATTATTTCCATAGTACAATATATGGTCATTTGGACATGCATCATATGTATTCTACTCAATTCCAATGTTTTTCATTATTGGAGATACTTCTCTATGAGAATGAGGCAACTTATTCTCCTTTAGAAGTATTTTGTTTGCCAAAAATCTGATAGTGCAACAAATGATTTTTATAAGTATACACAATATTGAAAAACTTTCAGGACATCTAGAGAATTAGTGTATAGGAATATCAATCCAACCTTAATATATCAGTAAAGCATGTGTTTATCAATCCATGTGTAACCTTCAAGTTGAAGAAAAACATAAATGTCACCAATATAGAAGATTCAAGATTTTCATAAAGAGGTGTCGTAGCCAAATGAGTTAGGGGTGAATCAACAACTTCTTCAAAAGATGTGTAGAAGTCTTGGATAAATTAATTGACACCAACCTCATTTATCTATGAAGTGGCTTCATCCATAAATGTGTCCTCTCCTTCATCTTGAGAGTCACTATTATCAATATCATTCGTTGGTTCTTCAGGAATATTGGGAACCAGAAGTGACTTTTCATCAATAAAAAAATTAAATGAAATGATAATTAATAATGTATTAAATAATGTGCATATTTATTTATTATAAGAATAAAAATTTGTTAATTATAATGTACCTCTTCTATATAAACTCCTTGGTTCCATCTATGATACCAACAGCCTTCGCTTCTTTAGTTTCCTTTTTGGCGATTTTGCAATTGCATATATCAATTCACTGAAGTATCATCTATACTGGAGTAGGTTCTTGCCCGTTCTCTTAATTTTCATATGGAAATGTGCTATTCTAAATCACCTTTTTTAAACATAAGACTGCCATTTTAACTTGAGTATTACTTTTTCAGGAGACCGTGACATGATAAACCTGGGAGTTGAATCTATGAATTGTAGTTTTTTACGTATTTTTGGCTCTTTGATCACTTGATTGTTGTACTTTTGTTTTTGTTGTTCAGGGTAGTGTTTAGTGCTTTTGTAGGAAATAGATATTAAAAAATTGAGATCTAGGTTCGAATCTTTGAAAAACTCTGCAATGTGTTGAGTGAGATTGAGGTCTCTCCAACACTTTGAGCAAGCTTATCAGAGTGTTCCAACAAGCATCTAGCTGGCCTTAAAAAGAAATTGAAGTATCGTTTTAGAGTTATTTATAAAAATAAATCCAATCTCTTACTAAATCAACAACATAATTACTACACATATGAAAAGAAACATAAATACCTGGTCTGCCATTTTGTATAGAATAACGTAATAGAAATTTGTGAAGAAAAGTTTGTGGACACTAGTTAGGATCATTACATAAATAAATTTTGAAACATATCATAACGTGTAAAACCATAAAATTTTTCTAAAATATGTTGGTTTAAACTTTTATGCATGTAATACTAATTTCATTGAGGGAGTTTTGTGACTAAAATGCATGTAGTGAATGTAGACCAATTCAAACTTTACAAGCTACTAAATTCATATGATGTAGTCTTAATTAAATTTAAATATATTTAAGGACCAAACACTTATATATAAATATTCATATATCTTAGTGAAAAAGTACGTACAGGTTACTTACTGTTACTCACAATTGATCTTCGAAAAATCTTATTGTGAAAAATAAAATTTTGAACCATCTCATATATATATATATTTCTTTTACAGGCAATTTATCTTTGATAATGCAATTTCAATGAGTTCATTGCATTCAACTTAAAGAAATTCCCCTCTATGTCTTTTTTGTAGCACTTACTTTTTGATCTAGGCAGAGAACAAGAACATGTTGCAGATTTGGAAAGGGGCTTCAAAATTGAAAAAAATAATGAATACTATTGCGGATGAAGTTTAATCACATCCCTAACTAAAGTTGTGATAGCTCTCTAAGATACTTGTTTTATCATGAGAGAGATGCAAACTGAGACATGTTCTCGAGGATCATGGCAATGCTAATCCTCATATGACCCAAACAATTGTCTAAAATTGAAGGAGTTTGTTGTGATCAAGATTCTTGATATGAGTTGCGGTTCATATGTCACAATTCAACCTCTATCAAATTATTTCATGAATTTGATGAGAAATACAACTTGAAAAATCTAGCAAGTGTTAGCAAAGGTACACTACACCCCTTTGGTGCACAATAAGTTCAATTATCAAATGATCAATGAAGGTGTTGTTAAAGGCGTTGCTTAGTTATATATTCTATCATCCGCCTCAACAATGAATGAGAATATGCCTTTCATGAAAAGGGCTAGATGCTCCCTAGATTTACAAAAGAAGAGGGCATACTAAAGGCCCTAAACACAGAGTAACACCTATCCGTCAACATTTATGATATATCATGAGTACCACTGTGTATAGAATTAAAGGAATTTATTATGACAAATACCGAGGAGGATAATATATGTAGGTAATACTATATTAATGAGTAGAATTTAGGTTTTTATAACACTATTGTACATAATATCCACATATCAAAATTAGATTCCCCTACACATACTTCTTCAAGGCACCTCTGATTTCAAGTAGAATTAATAGGCTAGGATGAAAATCTATGAAAAATGCATAGTTACATATTAGAGTACATTATGGGTTTTGCTAAATGTCATTAGTAACTTAAATTCAGATTAATATAGAATAGTTGGAAGCATCAAAACTTTGGGTTGGAAGCATCAAAACTTTATTGGGATCACAATATTAAAACAAGTCAAATGTCCTTTCTATAATGTTCGTGCATTTATTTTTTAAATAATCATATTGAAAGGCCAATTTTGTTGTATATAATGACAATCTTGAGGAGTAAGAAGGAGATATGGTATTGTGTGGTACACAACGTAGACCAAGGCATTTTTATTAATATAAAAGATGAGATATAGGACTTTAATGTTGTGAATATCTATAGAAATCACAAACATATTCTACATGATAACTAACTTTATAGATATTATGCCACTCCACCTTCTCTTTGTATAATAACAATATACACTTGTGTCAACTCATGATTTGTTTTTTCAATTCTTCTGTTCATCCTCCAAAAACCCCATGAAAAACAATGTGAGGGAATTAATAAATTGATAATGGGAAAGGCACATTTGGTTTTTAAATTGCAAAATGTAAACCTTGAGTCCATGCCAGTAGCAGTAAGATCAGCAAGCCTGATGATAATAACATCGAGAAAACTGCTTTCTCTATATTCAAGATAGTGGAGAAAGTGCATACACATAGTAGACTAAATGTTGCCTTCACTTTTGGAGTCCATAGCCATGATCAACATTGCTACCAATTGAGGGTTGAGATGTGGTGTGACAGTGATTGACACCATTCTCTTCATAGGACTCTAAATCATATGATGGAGAATTTTGCATGAGCAATAGTATTAGGGAAAACTCTCCTTGTGATTTTGTTTATGATTCATATAACAACATTCAAAAGTTGGATTAAAGTGAGAGATTGCAGAAAATTAAAAGAAAGTTTGTTTGGTTGACTCTTTGCAATCATGGATTATAAATATTACACAATTGAGATCCATATTTAAAATAGAATTAATGATGCCTAGGTCACTAAGCGAAATGAAGATTGGGATGACTAGAGTTTCTTTATTTGGAGTCATCCTTGTCGGCTTTTTGGTGGTGCTAGTTGTCTTCTTGAGTAGGTCAGGTACATGATTAACTCTTCCTTTTAATCAAGCTCTTGAAGGAAGAGCATTTGTTTTTGGGCCATGTGCTTTCACACTTTCACTTCTTGAAGGTGCAACATGACAGAGGAAAACATAATGTCCTTCATGGCTTCTTTTGTTTGCTTGATATGGAGGAAGGAATAGGATTGATAAGAAATTAATGTGCTCAAACAAAAATCTTGGTACAATGAGCCTATGCCACTGTGAAATTATGAATCTTGTAGATATTTGTGCCCAGAGATCCAATAATTATGATAACATGTATTACCTGTGTCGCTTTTCTTTCGTTATGGTCAAAAAATTCCATAAGATGAAATATATTTGATATCTTCGTAATCTAGGTGAAAAAACACAGATGTCATAAATTAACTAAAACCACACAAGTTTCTATGAAAATAGCCACTGTTGTAGGAGAGGATTCCCTTCTCTGATTTGGTTACGGATGCAGATGGCTTCACAACTGTGCCAAGGTTGAATTTTGAGCATCATCAAAGAATATCCTACTCCTCTCCTTTACATAGTTACACCATTCAATACTCAGTACTACTACGTTGTTCTATGATACTTCTAATGGTAGTTGAGTCGGAGATGTAGCTACTTTCTTCCACGAAACATGTTTCAACGAAGAAAAACTCTATGTTACTCATTTAAGCTAATGGATTTATAGGAGAAGGTACATTGCCTCCATGTTTCAATGCAGAAGAGCTATATGATACTCATTTAAGCTAATGGATTTACAAGAGAAGTTGTATTGCTTCCAAGGCTTCCATCTTCTTAAAGCGTTTGGATTCTAGGCGGCCATCTTGATTACAAAAGTGGCAATGTATATCAGTATATTTCCCTTTGTTTTTATTTTCCTTATCATTTTGTTGAAATGATTTTTCATCTTGAGAGTAAAATTGTGTAGAACCCTTGTTTCGTTTAGGACCAGTCTATTTAGGATACTGCTTCTTAAGATTCTTTGGGTTTGGTTGTTGCTGGGTAGCTAAGGCTTTCTTAGAAGAGTTTCCAAGATTAAGAAGACCAAGATGTAAGAGTTTTTCTTGTTTTCTTATTAAAGAATTAGAAAATGAATTGAAAGAGGGGGACTTGTAGTCTTGTCTTTGAGAAATTAAGGCTTCTTTAGTAGAATGGAAGGTGGAAACAAACACAGAGTAGGCTGGTCCCAACTTAGTAAGAATGGAAAAGATAAGGCGACCATCTTCTTTCTTAAACTTAACACATTCCAAGAGAAGTCTAAGGGTCTTGAACTAGGACAAAAAACTTCAATGGAAGAAAAATCATTGGGGTCCAACGTAAGAAACTCATTTTTGAGTTGATGGGCTCTAACTTCATTTTTTATTCAAAAATATTTAGTGAGTTGTTCCATTGCTTCATTAGTGGTATCAAGTTCTGTGATATGGAATCTAAGGTGTGGAGAAATAGACATCCCTATTAACCCACGTGCTTGATCTTGCCTATTTTCCCATTTGGTTGCCTTATCTTCATATTTAGGTTTAGTTTCTTGGCTTGAGGCTATTTTGTAAAGACCCTTACTTCTAAGTAAATCCACAATGTAGGACCACCATTGGAAGTAGTTAGTGCTATTAAACATAACTTGGCATGGAATTTCAATTTTAACAGAAACTGAAGTTGTATATGCTGAAATTAAGTGTTCTAATGGAAAGATCTCAAAAAATTAGGATGATTAAAAAAAACGGATATGAAAACGAATTCTCAATGAAGAAGCTATGGATTTTTGAAGAAAGGTTATTGAAGATATCGATGAAGTGTGTGAATGTGCGGAAGTTAATGATAATGTTATATTTAAAAAAAAAAGTCACTCCCCCCACTCCCCCCACCCCCTTCCAAACTTAATTTGATTAACTCACTTAAAAAAAAAATATGTGACCCACTTTTATAAATAAGTGAAAGTCCCTTTGACAATGTTACTTTATGAGCTACCCACTAAATTGTAACTTAAATGAAAGATAAAGAGACTTTAGAATTATAAGTTACTCACTTTTTATAATGGGTGAGAACACCTTTATGTAAAGTAACTTTAAAACATAAGTTACATGTGCTTTTTGAAAAAGTAACTCAACAAAAAGAGAGACTTGAACTTAGGACCTCTATTCTCATAAAGTAACTTTGGATCAAGTGAGCTAGTTTAAAAGGTTCGTAATTTTTGGAAAAGAGGAAGGGGGGTTTCTTTGTTTGTTTTTACTTATTCATTTTTTTTTTTTTTTAAGTCACTGAAGCTTTTGGGGTGCGTGCCTACTTGAAAAAAAATATTTTTCCTACAAAAAAAAACCACACAAACCAACACGGACATACAAAAAAGCCAAACCTTATGGCTTGAAGTTATATTTTTCCAGAACCTAATATTTTCCTCAAAGTTTTGGATTTTCCGAGATCACACTAAGGTGTGGCCGAAAAGAGCATAAGCATGAAGAAAATCCTTCCTTTTTGTTTTTGATTTGCCGAGATTGCACAGAGTCGCAGGGCAAAGAGCATACACAAAAATTAAAGGTATAGATCCGCTAATAAAAAATAGAGAGCTAAATAAACCGAAATAAATAGAGAGATGAATAACTAAAACTGAAAAATAAAGATTGTATACCTCCAGATCTTAAAAATGACGTAGATAGGGCTACCATAAACCTTTTCACATGAAACGAAAGGGGTTCCTCACTAGAATAGCTGCTCATAACACAATAAAGAAGTCCTCTTAGCCTCAAAGCATTCAAAAAAGGTAGATATAGGACACGTAATTCGGATGTAGTTGTACCAGCATCGGTTTTGGATAACCAACGGATGCTTCCCTCAAATAGCTCTAATACCATATAGGAATTTACAGGGTAATATCCCTAGATAGAACACCAAAGGACACCGCTCACAAATACATCACAGGTAAATACACTGGTATTCTTGACATGGTTAAAACAATTAAGAGCAAAACAATCCACGTCTTGAGCCAACGCGGCCACCTCAAGCAATTTATTAACAAAAGAATGAAAATTTACATAAGCTTCGCTCATGAATGGTCACCTCAGAAATGAGACTCCATGCTTTTTAAATAGAGGTGATGGACCAATCAGGTGTTAAGCCACGGATCAAGTGTCAGCAATATCAAGGAGATATTGAACTATCAGATCACTACATATCGTGATCGTCAGATTGTAAGTTACAAAACTACATTGTAAAGAAACACACTTTACCTAACTCTACACTAGACCAAGTTATACTTAACTATTTCCTATGTATTGGAATATCCTAGCAATTAAAAAGTCAAGGGAATGTGGTTCTTTCAATGGTGCCATCTAAGGAGGACTTCTTGGCTATGGAGCAAGGGAACCCTTTTCTTATCTTATACTAATTTCATTATTTTTAAAAAGGGATTTAGAGGGCATTTCATTGAGTTCAAAACATGATTGTGAAGCTATTATAATTATCTTTTTAGTGCTTACAACACTAAAATTGTTTATATATTTAGCTTCAAAGGGATAGGCTCCAAATTTAGTAACTTTTGGCGATTCTCTTATTATCATAACTTAAATGTGTTGAAAATGTAGAATGGAATGGCGTTCTAAAGTCCACTATTCAAGGATATTTCAAGAATGAAATATATTACACAAGAACATTTTCCAGAGATTGTATACAAACATATGTAAGAAAATATTTGCAAAGATTGTATGTAGAGATTGTTTAGATCCTTACATATATGCAAAGTTTTAGGGCTTCTTGATATCCAAAATTTACTTCCATAGGGACTCCCACATCCACTTTTCCTTGAAATCTAAACTCCAAGATGCTTGAGAGATCCACAATGCATTTGTACGCACTCATCCTATTTGTAGGTAATTAACATAGGTAACACCTTGTGACTTGAAGTTTCCCAATCCATTTTTCATTCTTTTGCAGATTTCCTCAAGTCGCAGTACATTTTCATGACCTGCAATCCCACTACTATTTTTTTTCTACCACATATCCCTGTTGCATGTACTATATATTTGAAGGAAATGTACCTTAGCATAGATGAAAGCTACTTTAAACCAACATAACTTTTTGTTTCAGTACTGCATCATGAATCTTCATAACTGTAGAGACTCAAACAAATCACAAGACCCTTGTTGGGTTGTGTTATATTCTTTCTACGACTAGCTGTCCTATTTAACCAGGTTAGGGGGGGGGTAGAGCCCCCCCTTGTTGTGCTAATTGTGTAGCAAGGTGCGACAAGCCCCTTTTGTTGTGTTGATTGTGTAGTGGGGGGGTTATAGGGGGATTGGAGGGGGCAGGTAGCCCCTCTCTACGGGGTCTGGGGCAACGCCTCGAGGAAATAATTTTGGGACCATATGTTAGGTGGGCGGACCTACCTATGGTTTTGTGCATGTTTTTTGCACATGGTTTTGGGCGTGATGGTTTTTCGATCGATGGTATTGGATGCTTCAACATGTACATATATGTATTGTAACATTGAAAGAAACATAATAAAAAATCAAGCTAGTAGTCCTGGTTTTGTGATCCAGGGGAAAATATCTATGTATATGTGTTTTATGTGTTATGCTCTCGCCTTATTTATTTTTTGTTCTTAGAATTCGTATGTAAGTAATTGTTGTATGGGGTTAAAACCTACAACCCTTTTACCATTCAAATCCTGGGAGAGAAGATCCAATAGTATTGTTTCCAATAAATCTAGTTCTCGTTGGAGCAATTGTTGTAAATAAAAACAACAGAACAAGTTTCAAGCCAAAATGATGCAAGACATGTTGTCCATTATTTCAGAGCATGACTCTTGCTTTATGAGGTAAATATATAAGATATTGTGGAAGATTATTGGTTGTCAATTGAGGTTTTACACCTCATTCCATCCCCAAAATAATAAACATATTGAGATAATCAAAAGCAATATTGCACAAAGTGGGAGCATTTTTAGAAGCAAAGCATTGCGAGCATCATCTTCTAGAATCCGTCAAAAGTGAAAAATGCGAGAAACATATATAAAGCTCTGTGAGTATTTATTATGGATAAGATTATGGCTATAAATTTTTCTCTAGTAGATAAGAAATGTATATTAGAAGTAGGGATCAAAGAGTTAGAAAAAGAGGAAGAAATCATTGAACCTACTAAATGGATTCCTCCTGAACTATCTAGTAATGATTTATATAAGAATAATATTATTCAGGTCTTAAGGAACAAAGTTATTTTAAAACAAGTCGAAGTAAACATCAATATGTTTTGACCTGCTACTCAAATAGTTGCACTTAATATTTTTCACTGATGAAGATATACAAAATTTCAAAAATATGTCCAAGAAAAAAGGTATTCCTATCTCAATTTTGGAGGTGTAAGAATAGGGTTGGAACTCGTTTTCTGAAGAGGAATTAATACTCCTTGCATGGTTGAACTATTTGATATCCATCATAATGAATATGAACATGCAAGAATAGGTACAATAATGGGAAATTTAGCTACTAGTTGTTTGTATGGTACTATATATCCAAACTATGTTGTTAGCTTAACAAATAAGCATATTAATCATGCATGGAAACTACTAATTGGAGTTCAAGGAATTATTATGGTTGATGAAGCTGAATATCATTCTGGCTTAATGATACTACTTATCCAAAACTAAAACAACATGTGTTAAAAGATTGCATAACAACTGGTACTTCAGATACTGAGGTAGAGGGAGTTGGTTATGAAGAAGTTGGTCTTCCTTCTGATTGGTATTTTCAATTTCAATCTATACAGGGTTAGAAAAAATGAGGAAAATATCCAAGAAAAGTTGTGACTAGCAATAGCCAAATATAGTTTATACAAGATAGGCAGGAAATTCCAAAAACAAAATTTAATCCACCAAGATATTGTTTTTCTAATCATATGAATAAAGTCCAAATTGTAAATACAGAAGAATCATCTAGTAATGGTGAGTCCAAGTTGTATATTCAAGAAGACAAGGGACTGTTTGTTCTAGATGAAAAACTATTGTTGGCTAAGGCTTTCAGGATCAACTTAATTTACGAATTGCGGATAAACCAAACATTCCAAAACATTATAAATATTTACATGGTTCATTGAAAGAATATAGTTGTCCATTAAAATCCTTTTGAATTCCAAATTCATCTAAACCTACAACATCGTAGAGACATCTACGGTCAAATAAAAAAACGGTGGAAAGAAGAAGGGTAAGAAGAAGAATAAAGCAGACAAGGCTCCAAACGAGAAAATAGAAAAATCAGAAACCAATGACGAAAAGCGCAAACCTAAATATCCTTGTCTTATTTGTGAAGAAGATCATTATACAAGAGATTGCCCTCATCGGTCCGAGGTTGTGAAAATAGTCAAAGGTTCCCCAACTCCTACTGTTTTGAAAGATCCATTTCCAAAGCAGGAGACTAAGTTGATAGGTTATTCCTCGAGTGCTAGTGAAGAACCCATTTTGATGATGTCTCATGTGAGGATTGCGACTCGATCGCAAGATTATGGTAGTAAGAATCCTGTTGATGGCAAGGAAGCAGAATCTTCTCACTCTAATCCATCAACCTCAGCTCCTGGTTCCGATCCACTACAGATCGAGAAACCTAACCCTGACTTAGTAATCAAACCACTCGCCAAGGGTATACTTCAAAAGTCTGCTTTCAATCCACATGCGAGAGCGGCTCAGAATTATAACATCATTGAGGATTTAGCTGTTTCACCTTCAGCGACGTCAGCTTTGGAAGTGTTGCAATCATGCCCTACCCAAAGAAAATTACTTTTGTCAGCTATCGGAGCTGTTGATATTCAGGATCCGAACCTGATAATCTTTGATCTAGAAAATAGTACACCGCGTTTACCTCATCAAATGGCTTTCGAGATTCCAGTGATAGTCAAAAACAGGCCTGTTCATCGGACTGTAATTGATGAGGGAGCTTCCACGTGTATTATGTTGATTCAGTGTTGGAGATCACTTGGTTCTCCTTCACTGAACCAATCCCCCACCATCCTTAAGGCCTTTGATGGCTGTGGGTTCCGTCCGTTTGGCATTCTACAGGATTTGCCTATAGAGGTTGAAGGAAAAACCGTGAGTCTAGATGTGGAGGTGGTTGATGCCCCTCTGGGCTACAACATTCTCTTGGGTCGAAGTTGGTCATATGCTATGACAGCGATCGTTTCATCGGTCTTCAGAGTAATAAAGTTTCCATATAACGGCAAGATCGTGACAATAAACCAGCTGGCTTACTTTGCATTCGACCCAACCTCTTCAGAGAGTATCCAGCATGTCAGTAAAACGACTATCCCTTACAGGCATGTTGGCATAGGTTTAGTTAAAGATTCTAGTTTACTGGGAACTTTTCCTTTTCCTCCAATCAATGCATCATCTTCATTTGCATCTATTCATATGATTACATCAGACACCATTATTTACGACGATCCTTGGATTGTCCCTTCTGAATCTGAGATAGACTCATTTGGTAATGCTATGCCTTTGAGTCCAGATGAAACTGCTTATGAATCTGCGGTGTCTTTTACCGACCCGCTTTCAACCGAAATTGACCAAATGAATGTGGTCCATGAGGAATCACTTTTCGCATCAACCTCAGAGTTAATAACGTTTCCCGAAGTTGTGTCATCTGACAAACACCTTCGTGAAGTCCTATGTGTAGACGATTTACCATGGGAGGATCTTCATCACAGATCTTCATTTTTACCTGAGGATGATCGTTTCGAAAATGATTTCTCATCTATCTTTACCACTGAATATTTCAAAAAAGCTCAGAGTCCAACAAAACATCCTGATTCAGAGCTGAATTTAGGGAATATTTCTCGAAGTATTCCCATTGACATTTCAATGAAGCCTGGAATTGTTGAGAACATTCATATAGGTGCCTCGTGTACAGATGATGAAATTCAAACTTACAAGGCCCTATTCCAAGAATTCCGCATCGTGTTTGGCTGGTCTTACAAGGAAATGCCAGGAATTGATCCCGCCATTGTTGTCCATGAAATCAAGACCTACCTGGACGCTAAACCTGTCCAGCAACGGTTGCGTCAGATTCACCCTCAAAAAGCGGTTGCGATTAAAGCAAAAGTTGAGAAGCTGTTGAAAGCAGGTTTCATATATCCGATCCCGTTAACGGATTGGGTATCGAATATTGTTCTGGTTAACAAGAAACAAGGAACAATAAGAATCTGTATCGACTATAGGGATATAAATCGAGCTTGTCCAAAAGACAACTACCTAATGCCCTATATTGATCAAATAATTGATGATTGTGACGGAAGCGAAATTTTTTCCTTTATGGATGGTTTTTAGGGCTATAATCAAATCAATATTCTACCTGCCGATCAACCAAAAACGACATTCATTTGTCCTTGGGGGACATTTGCTTATTGCAAATTACCTTTTGGGCTTAAGAATGCCGGAGCCACTTTTCAACGGGCGATGTCTTATGCATTTCATGACATCAAACACATTGTGCAATGTACCTCGATGATTTGCCTGCTCATTCCTTACATCGAGCTGATCACCTTGTCCACTTACGAGCTATCTTTATGAGGTGTAGGCATTATCGTATTCGTTTGAATCCGCACAAGTGTGTATTTTGTATCGAAGTGGGTCGATTGCTGGGATTTGTTGTTTCAAAAGCCAGCATTCACGCCGATCCCTCGAAGGTCAAAGCTATCATCAAATTGCCTACTCCTTCGAGTTTGCACCAACTCCAAAGTTTGCAGGGGAAAGCAAACTTTTTATGTCGATTCATTCCAAACTATGCTGAGGTCACTAAGGGTTTTACCCGGTTGTTGAAACAGAATGCTCAATTATTTTGGGATGAGATTTCTCAACAATCTTTTGATACACTCAAGCACACGTTGACCCATGCACCGTTGCTGTATCCTCCCAACTACAACCAGGATTACTTCTTATACCTCGCAGCTTCGCATTCCACTATTGGAATGGTGTTAGTCCAAGAAGACGAATTCGTAGCGGAACATGTGATATATTATCTTAGTCAGACCCTAGATCCAACTGAGTTAAAATATTCCCATGTGGAGAAATTGGCTCTGGCAGCTGTTCAAGCTATCCAGCGTTTCCGTCACTACATTTTACTTCGTAAAACTATAGTTATTTCAGATTGCAACCCTATGATTTATATTTTGACTAAACAACTGCTAGGGGGCAAGTACTCTAAATGGATCGTTATCCTGCAAGAGTTTGATTTGGAGTTCAAAAAATCCAAGTCTAAGAAATCCTTAGTTTTCGCAGACTTAATGTGCGATTTCCAATGTGCTGACACAGAGACTGTGGCAGAGGAGTCCATTGCAGATGAATCTTTGTTTCTCATGAGCACTTTAGATCTGTGGTGTGGGGATATAATCGTCTATCTCCAGACCCAATCTTTTCCGCCTGAACTTTCAAAGTCAGAGCGTCGAAAAATTCGGTTCCAGTCCCAATAGTTTAAAATTATTGGAGATACTCTTTATCGCCGTGGGGCAGACTTGGTTTTTCGACGTTACGTAACTCACGAAGAGGCTGAGAGGGTTTTGAATGAATGTCACTCTGGAGCGTGTGGCGGTCATACGTCTGGGTATGCCACAGCCCAAAAGATATTGCACGCTGGCTACTTCTAGCCGTCTTTATTGAAAGATTGTATTACTGCGGTCCGAAAATGCCACAACTGTCAGGTGTTTGATCGAAAGATGCACGCACCTCTTGCTCCTGTCCACCCTATAATTGCATTGGTCCTTTTCCCAAATTGGGTATCGATTTTATTACTTGTAACCCTCACTCGGCCGGGGGGCATGCGTATATCATCCTCGCGGTTGATTATTTTACTAAATGGTCCGAGGCAATGCCTACATTCAAGGCAGACGGAAAAACAACAGCAATTTTCGTATTCAATCACATTATTGCTAGGTTTGGTGTCCCACAAGCGATCATTATTGACCATGGGTGCCATTTTCGAAACGTCATGATGACCGAACTTACAAGCCAGCTTGGTTTGCGCCACGATAGCTCTACTCCTTATTATCCACAAGCCAACGGTCTGGTTGAGTCTATCAACAAAGTTCTGGTTATCATGATCCGACGAATCATTGGTATTCATCGGTCGAATTGGCACAACATGTTATTTCAGCGCTATGGGCATACCGAACCTCAGTGAAAACATCAACAGGGTTCACTCCTTTCCAGCTAATTTATGGCTTGGAAGTTGTGTTGCCCATTGAATGCAAAATCCCATCACTTCAAATGGCTATCAAATTACTTCCAGCTACGTCCGAAGAGGAGAAGTGTTTATTATACTTAGCTCAATTAGATGAGACTCGTCGTGATGTTGCATTGGCAATCGAGACTCACACGAAACGGATGAAAGCTCAGTATGATAGAAATGTGACCCCTCGAAATTTTTCGAAAGGAGACCTAGTGCTATTATATGATCAAGCTAACGATAAACTAGGTGCTGGAAAATTCGTTCCCATGTGGCATGGGCCCTACATTGTCAAGCGCAAGCTAGCAAAGGGGGCATATGAGTTAGTTGATTTTGACGGGGACTCTTTGGGTAAACCCAGTAATGGACTTTACTTAAAGAGGTATTATGCTTAAATGATGGGTATGGAGAAATTTTAGTTAGGTTAGGTTTTCTTTCTAGTTAGGTCTTCTTTCTAGCTTGTGTGTTTATTAGTCTAGACAGTGTGCTTAGCTTAGAGAGTGTGTTTTCGTCATTATTCT
>APFE030579160.1:239591-259002 GCA_000404065.3 Pinus taeda
AACAAAGATCGATGTATATCTATATAACGTTTTCATGAAATAAATATCAATAAAGTTCTCACCAAAGTTATCATCATCATTACTAACTGTGCAAAAGAGCCACATGCCATTTATCTAAAGGGTCTGCATCATCATCATCAATTATGACCAACCAACTTATTCCATATGTCCTCATTTTATTAGGCTTATTCCATATGTCCTCATTTTATTGGGTCAACAAGATTGATTGAGTGTCATGCAACTCTGACGTCATCTTCCATTCAAACTCTTCATCCATTTGTTGGTTCCATCTGATCTATAAAACATGTTCGACCTTTAACAATGTTAATGTCATGCATGATTTTTGGTTATCCTCCATTAACAAAACCATTTAACCCTAGATCAACCTAAAACATGATCACTCTTTAATGGATATGATCTCAGTGGGTTATTGCCTATAATTTAGGTCCTCTGTTTAATGTTGGTCTTCAAATGGGAATAACTTCTAATTTGGGAGGAGTTTTTCAAAGTAGGATATATCGTTGGAAAGGTATCGATGAGACCTATGAAACCAAATTGTTTATACACTCATTAAGACAACACAATATTTTCAAAAACTCAATAAATTTCAAACTCCATTTAATTAATTGATGAGGGTACAAATGTATCCATCTATGATATTGCCTCCTTTGCCTCATGAGTGATCCAACTATTATCTTGGGAGTTCCCTTTCACATCAATGACACCTTGTTGTCATAAGCGGAAACACCATGTGCAATAATATCCCCCTTTTTCATTAATGGAAACATCATCAGGCATTGGTGGTCATTGATGGCAATGGGCAAAACTTCCCTTGACATGTTACTAGGAAATCCTTCTAATCAATCTGCAAGATTGTCTCATAAATTTATACAATCTCGCCCCCTTTTACATCAATGGAAAAGGGTCATGGATAATTAAGATTTGCATGAGTATGCCTCCAATGATTCCATAATTTTTCTTGTTTCTATATGATCTTGTGGACCCGAGAGAATCCCCCCTCAAACCATACTATCTTTATGCTACTACTCATTCACAGAGTCATGATGTCATTATGATAATTAGGCAAAGTCTCTTTTTGATATCATACTATCATCAACAATAAGTATTTTCCTTTGTTCTCTAATTGTTACATAAATAATAGAGTCTCCCCTTGAGACTATGCTTCCTTCAATTGTAAGTACATATCATATTTGCATTCTCTAATTTCCCTTGACATATCCTATGGATCTGATCTTTCCTTTGTACTTAAGTGCTTTCCAATGCTATCTAGTTGTTTTTTAACTTTCCTATGGAACTAAGGATGTGATTAAGTCTCCCCTTGTATGACTATAAATATGCTTCCTTCTTTATTCATTTCCTCGAATCTACTTACTCAATGTGTGTCAGTCTTTCCTGCAACGTTAGTATCATAGTATTCCTCTATAAATCTTCATTCTTGATTGAAATTCATGATATATTATCTCCTATGATATATTCATTCATGCTATTATACTCTCCCATCAACCATTTGAGTTCAAATCTTCTCATCTACTATGTTGAATGATCAACACCCTAGAAACATGTTGGTCTCCTTTATTAATAATTGTTTCTTTGATGATTATCATCATTTTTGGGTGTTATATTCTTTCCACAAATAGTCGCATGTGTGGGGGGGTCACGGGGGGGCATAAGCCCCCCTTGTTCATTGTTTCAAGCACAATCGGGGGTTCATAGGGGGGCACAACCCCCTTTGTCAGGGGTTTCAGGGGGATGGTCGCTCCCCTACACGGGGTCCAACGAAGCGCCTAGGGAAAAAAAAATTAGACCCTATATTAGGTGGATGGACTTACCTATGGTTTTGTGCATGGGTTTTGCACATGATTTTGGGCATGATGGTTTTCTTCCCATGGTATTTTGTAGATCCATTCAAGGAAACTACGGCTATGTTCTAATCCAAGGTTAATGGATTAGGTTTACGAATGCTTCAACATGTATATGTATTTATTGTAACATTGAAAGGAAGATAATGAAAAATCTATCTAATAGTCTCGGGTTTGGGATCTAGGGGAAAATGTCTGTGTATTTGTTTATATTCTCATGATTGTTTATTTTCTTTTTTTAGAATTCGTTTGTTTCGGCTTCAAGGGGACGCCTTTGTTGCTGGGGCGTTTTACTCGGGTCTGTGGTAGACCATGTTCAGTGGGAGATCTATAGGATAGATTCTTGTGGTGAAAGAAGATGTAAAGTAGTGGAAATATAGAGATCAATAAATTTAATGGTCAGATTTTTGAGTTGTGGAAACTCAATATGGAGGACTTGCTGGTGGATCAAGATTAGTGGATCATGGTAGATCTAAGTAAGAAACCAATGACAATGTGAGATGAAGACTAGGCAAAGTTGGATCTGAAAGCAAAGAGAACAATATGGTTGGGTCTCTCAGATTCAATATTTTTGAATATATCAGGGCAAGCTACAATGGAGGCTTCGTTGGACAAGTTAGGGACTTTGTACCAATCTAAGTCTTTGGCGAACAAACTGTTCCTATGGAAAAAGTTGTATAACCCGGGGATGAAGGATGGAGATTTGGTGACAAAGCATTTGAAAACCTTTAATATTGTGGTAAGCTAGTTGTTATATGTTGATATTATCATTTTAGATTATATAAGTGTATATATACTGTGGTAGGCCAGTTTTAGACGAATATACTGTGGTAAGCAAGTTTTAGATGGATATACTATGGTAAGCCAGTTTTAGATGAATATATTGTGGTAAACCAATTTTCATCTATTGATATTAATATCAGTTTAGTTGTTGCAATAGGTAGCAATAAAACTACCTTGAATTTTGATGAAATAGTCTCATCCGTGTTGGTGAAGGAGTTGAGACAAAAAAATATGGAGGGCCAGAATGGTGATGCCCCAGAACATAAACAGAAATAAGTTCTCGAGTGGTTGATCTAAATCTAGAGGGAGATCTAAATCTCCAGGAAAACCTATAAAGGTGTGCTTGAAATGCAGAAAAGAAGGGCACTTCAAAAAGGACTGTAGATCTAAAGCTCTTGAGAAAGGAAAGGGATATGATGATATTCTTTTGGCAGAGGCGAAAACCACCTTAGATGAATATACTATGGTAAGCTAGTCTTACAACTACCTTGAAGTATGATGAAATAGTCTCATCGTTGTTGTCGAAGGATATGAGATGAAAAAATATGAAGGGATGGAATGGTGATGTCTTTTCTATATGAGGATGACCCTAGAATAAAAAAAAAAATAAGTCCTCGAGTGGGAGATCTAAATCTCTAGGAAAACCTGTAAAGGTGTGCTGGAAATGTAGAAAATAAGGGCACTTCAAAAAGGACTGTAAAGCTCGTGAGAAAGGAAATGGATTTGATGATTTTATATCTATAGAGGTGAAAAACACCTTAGATGAAGGTGGGGATGTGTACTTGGATTCTTCTTCAACTACACATGTAGATCATGATGCATGGTTGATTGAATCGGGTGAATCATTTCACTTCACTCCCTATATGGACTGGTTCTGTGAGGATGAGAAATATGATGGTGGTGTTGTCTTCTTAGGGGATAATAGGAAGGTTAGAATCATCAAACGTGGAAAATTCAATCTCAAGTTGCAAGGAGGAAGGATTATTACACTTCTAGGTGTTCCACATATTCCTCCATTGGCCAAAAATCTGATTTCTATAAGCAAGATGGATGATGCAGGTGTAAAAACAATTTTCGAGAAAGATAACTTCAAGATGGTTTAGAGAGCATTGGTATTGATGTGGGGAGTTTAGATTTGAACTTTGTACAAGCTTATGGGTAGCACTCTTATTGATGGGTGCAACAGTTTTGTGGTTCGTGAAAGTGGAGCAGAAAATCTAGTGGTCTTTGGAGAAAAGACCATGCTATGGCATCAAAGGCTTGGACATATTGGAGAGAATGAACTTTGAATACTTCATGGTAATATTATGGTAGAAGGTATGTCTAATTTCTCTCTCGCTTTTAATTTATATGAGCATTTTATATATGGGAAGCAGAATTGGATGATTTTCCCCTCTACTGCTAAGAGGGTGAAAGTGATATTAGAGCTTGTGTATAGTGATATGTTTGGACCTTTGTTGGTTCCATCACTAGGTAATTCTATGTACTACGTATCATTTATATGGCTTCTCAAGGAATACATGGATATATTTCCTTAGGAAGAAATCTGAAGTCTTTGACAGGTTTAAAGAATTTAAGTCTCTAGTAGAAAACAAAACTAAGAAGAAGGGGACTTTGTCACTCAACAGAATTGGGGACTTTGCTAGGGACAACAGTATTTTTGTTCCTAGTTTGAGTTATTTTAAGCCAATCAGTGCTCAGCCATAGTTTTTCTTATTGTAAATGGCTTCTCTGTTCCTGTAAGAACTCAAACTTTAAGTCTGATCAGTTTATTCAGACCTCTTTTTTTTATTTTCTTGTGAACTGTTATATACACAATTTTGTCAAGTTACAGAAGCGTATGTACACAAGTTTCCCCACACCAACCCGCATATATGCAGGTTTCTTTCGGCTGAATCAGGTATACACACAACTACGTATTGACACAATTGCGTGTACCCTAATTTTCTAATATTTTTTCAAGGCTTTCTGTTTCTGAAGATTTTTTTTCTAGTCTGAGGGTTTCCTGAGCAAGTAATTTTTGTTGTCAGTCTTTGGTTTTGCAACAAGTTTCCAGTTTCGAATTCTCTATTTTTGTGGAAAGTTTTGGTCTTGTTTTTGTTTTGTTGCAAGTATCATCATTTGTGTTTGAGCACATGAGATTTCTCTCTAAGAATATTGGATGTTCTAGTCTTCTAGGGTAGAAAGGTTGGTTTCAATCTTTGTGACAAACTTTATCTTTGTGATCATCTTGTTTCGTGTCAAAACTGCATCTTGTGGCCATTTGCTTTTCTTGCTTTTTGAAAGTTGTTGAGTGATGATTTTGAAAGTTGTCTTTCTTGATCTTTTGATCATTGTCACCAAGCTCTTTTTGCTACTTTTTGGTCGTTAAGATCATCTTGAAACACCTATTTTGTTGAGTTTTCTCCCATTTTTAGTTGATAACTTGCGAAGTTTTTTTGTTGCATATTCTTCAGTCTTAAAGTTTTCAATAGTATTTAGAGCACTTTTGAAAAGTTGTTTTTTTTTTCTTTTGAAGAAAACTTCTTGAAAACTTGGTTTTTGCTTTCTTTTGCCTTGTTTTGATTGAGTTTCTTTTTGCGAGTGAAAATGCATTTTGTTTGTCTTGAGATTTGCTTTTTGTGTTTGGACGAAATGAGCATTAGGAACTTATATTCTATCTAAACATCTTAAATGGCTAATTAGAAACGATAAACAAATTACTTTCATTCTTTCCTTTAGAGGAGTCTTAAGTTTTTACATCAGCATATACTCATTGCATTAGAATAGTTTGTGCATCTTTTAGGGTATCCATAGTTTTATTAGTTTTTGTGAGTGTGATGCTTGTTAAAAGAAAAGAAAAGAGAAATTTATTGCTTTCTTAGAAGTTCCTTAGAACCTGGTAGAAATTTCTTTCATCGAAGAACAAAATGATTGCATTTTCATATAGTTTTGTTTTTATTAATTTATTTTGCATCGAAAAACACCACAAGTTTCATTTTTGTTTATCCCTTGACTTAAGAACAACCCATTTAAAAACAAGCGCTAACTAAAATATACTAGAACATTTTATATTGTCAATATAGACACCCCAAAAAATTTTAAGATATTTAGAGCCTTGGATTAGGTGAGTGGAGAGAAAACTCTCCAAGGCCACTTTAAATTGTCAAACATAGAAGTCTGAGTAACGAGTGCAAATCCAATAGCGTTAGGGAGACCAGGAACGCTCTGGATCTGGGAGTTAAGCATGAGGGTTTTTGAAGATAAGGAAGAGAGATACCCCCTCTCCTACTTGTTGGATCTAACCTCAAGACTGGTCCGCCTGGCTTCTGAAACGAGTTGGTAACCTTAGTTGCTTCTCCTAGGGAATCCTATGGCACCTGAGGTCGACATTGTATCACTCTCAACAGTACTTTTGGAGGGCACCCTTGCCAAGCTTGGGGGCTTGCACTGGCATACGCTGTTGTTAGGAGTCAGTGTAACTTCCTCTGTTACCTTCGCTGGTAGGAATAGGCCGTCATTATCCCATACTATCTTCGGAAGGCCCCTTACTTCACTTTCCTATATTTTGGTATCCAGTCCTCATCACCCGGAGCAGAAATACTTGAAAGTTGTTTGACTGGCTGACATATTTTAGGGACTTTTAGTGTGTGCTCTATGCTCTTAGTTGGTTTAGCTTTCATTTTTTCTTGAGTCTTTAATTAGATTTTAATAAAAATTCAAAGTGGCTGACTGATCGCCTAAATGGTCTCGAAGACTTCAGTGTCTTTCACCACCAAGTTTAGAGCCTTCTCCTAGAAAGCACAGAGGTAATACTGCTAGTGGGTTTCATCCCATGGAAACCGATGCATCGGGGATTGATCCTCCCCCTGGGGGCATTAGTGTTCAGGATAGGCCTAGTGCTTTCTCGAGTTCTCTTTCAATCGGAAGATAACAATGTGGTAGAAGAACTCTTAGAGTCGTTAACGGCTCTGAATTCTCCTTTGCCTCCTAATCATCCGGATGTAGTAGTATGCGTTGGAAATCTGACACATAGAACTTCAAGTCCAAGTCACATCACACACTTCCCTTCAATGACCACTGCTGGGAGCATGGCTTCTACTACGGGTGCTACAAGCATGTAGACTCCTATATCAGTACAAAGGGGAGGAACAATTTACATCCCTTCTACATCTTTATTTGGGTCTACTGCTAGCACATATTTGTTTGGGTCTACTTCCATTCTGTCGACGAGTGGAAGTTCCTAAGCACATGCATCCAGTCCTAGATTCTTCTTGTTTAGCACCCAGTCACAGGGTATTCCATCAGTTCCGTTTAGTGCCTCCAAATCCATGATGAGTGGATCAACTTCATTTCAGGGTTTTCCTTTTGGAAGTGGTCATGTACCACATTCTAACCCAATGATAAGATCTATGCCTTTTTCTTCTATAGGTCAATGCAGTAATCCCTTTCAAGGTTGGACTAACCCTACGGTTAGTGGCATAAGAACTAGGAATCTGCTTTTTGGCCAACAAGGGAATACGTCGTACTCCACAGTTAGTTCCTTTCGAAGTATTCCTCCTTTAGCTACCACTTGGAATCCTTATCAAGGGTTATCAACTCCTTATAATGCTTTAGGAGGGAACTTCACTGGTTTTGGAGGTGTTTCGGTTGGAGTTGGTCAAACTCCAAGTTTTGCTGGACCACAAGGGTCACCTTTTGGTTTAGCAGGTTCTACTAGTTACTTCGGGCATCCTGGTGCCTTTCAAAATCCAAGCCAATCTTTTCAGAACTTTGGGAACTCTGCCCAATCTGGGTGGAATCCCCAAGGTCCTCCTAGGCTTCCTTTTCTAGCAACGTTGAATTTGCTAGATCTCACGAAATTAACAAATGATCCAATCAGATATAACATGGCGTGGCCTCTGGTCCCAACCAAACTCCCTTCGGACATTCCATAGTTCGAGGGAAAGGGTGGTGAGGACCCGGGTGACCATGTAACCACATTCCATTTGTGGTGCTCATCAAACTCCCTCATCGATGACTCGGTTAGGTTGAGACTTTTTCAACGCACCTTAACTAGCAATGCAGCCAAGTGGTATACAAAGTTTCCAAGGGGCAGCTTTACATATTTTGGGGATTTGGCTAACATTTTTCTAAACCATTTCTAGTTGTCCATCCGTTATGATGCCAAAACTGAACTTCTAGCCAATTTCTGTCAGGATATGGCAACTCACATTTCTGATCATATTCAGGAATGGAGATAGAGAAAAAGGCTCATTAAAGCCGAAATTCCACCTGAATACCGTCTTGAATGGTTTTTGAAATCGTTACAACCTTAGATTTCCAAGGATGTCTCTCTATCCAGAGTCTATTCTGAAGAGCAAGCTATTTTTCGAGCACAGCAGTTAGAATTGATTTACTCTCAGTCTGGGATTCTTCAAAAAATCTTGCCTGATGCTCCTGGGACTAAGGTTGATATAGCCAAATCGAAGCTAGGTCATGCAGATGGTATCGTTGGATCAATAGACACTAATGCGGTGAAACTGTTGAGCCAATTACAGCAGTTATCTTTACAAACTGCTCCTACCAATCAGGTCACATTGTCTAACCCTTCACCTTCTAAACACTCTTCTGTTAATGTCGTCCAATCTTCTAACCCCAAGGGAAATAAAAATTCCAATGGGAAGAAGAAAGGACGAGGTAAGAAAAAGAGTCAAGATGGGAAGGCTGATGCAAATAAACCTGGAAATAATGCTAGTGGGGGTGGAAATGAGTTTAGAAAGAAAGTCAAGTTTCCATGCAAGCTATGCAGTGGAGATATTTTAACTCATCTCTACCCAAAAATTCAATATGCTCAGCCCTTGTTAGGGCAGCAAGGGACATCTAGCTCTTAGGCTATGTTAACCAATCCTTTTCCCCAAGGGCAGCAGATGCCAGATGCTTGCCGGCGTGAATTCAAATCTTGGTACCTTTGCAAGGGGCAACCAAAAAGGGGATAAATCATCAAATTTTTTCATGATGGGTTCTAACATCCATGTGGCCATTCGGTCACATGATTATGGTAACTGAAACATCCAAGGACAAATTTTCTCCTGGAACTACTGACCTTCATATTGAGCAAACCTCTCTGGAGACTACACCTCAGATATCAAAAGGTTTCACTAAATGTGCAACTATCAATCCTAATGCTAGGGTTGCTCAAATTTACTCCATTTTTGAGGATCTGGCTCAGACTCCATGCGCTATGTCTTCTCTAGAGGTTCTCCAGTCATGTCCAACTCAACGAAGTGCTTTGCTTTCGGCGATAGGGGCAGTTGATCCAAAGAATTATTTAGTGCTCACTCTCGACATGCTTAATGTCAAAAAGAAACTCCCTCATCATATGGATTTTCAAATAAAGTCTACATACCTAAAAATTAACATTTTTCAAACCGTTATCAAGGAGCGAGCTTCCATATGCGTCATGTTGATGTCATGTTGGAAGGCCATTGGATCGCCTTCGGCTATTCCTTCACCTACCCTCATGACAACATTTAACGGGCATTCTCATAAGCCGCATGGGATTATCCCAGCCTTTCCCATATGTGTTGGGGGAAAGGTCGTTAATATCAAAGTAGAAGTAATTGATGCTAACCTAGATTACAATCTCCTCTTAGGAAGGAACTCGGTATATGAAATGAATGTCGTTGTTTCGACTCTGTTTCGTGTCATTTGCTTTCCTCATTAGGGGAAAATTGTTAAGGTTACTCAATTATATTATTCTCCAGCTGGTCCTCGAGCAACTTTGGATTCTACTGTTCCCTTAGTGGATAACCCTCGTCCACCTACTAAGAATATAGGAGTTGAGATGTATTCTTCATTGATGGGTACATTTAATTTTCCCTCTCCTATTGCTAGAATCAATGTCGTTTCATCATCCAAAGAGTCTTCACGGGAAGAGTTCTTTGGAACTCATTATTTTTTAGACCCTTGGACCTTGCCTTCACCTACGACCTTATTAGATGAAGGACAAGTTCGTGGAATGGAATTTCCTATGTCTGCAACAAAGCTTAGATATCATCTATCATCAAATATATAGACAACCATTCTATTCCTTTCTCTGAGGAGGAGTTAGATGGTGATGTGGCCCCAGCTTAGAACCTTGATTCTACCTCTGCTATGTACTGATTAGATATGGTTTTACCATCTGAGGAAGCAATCCTAGAAGTAATGATGGGTGTAGATCGACCTTGGGAAGACTTACACCATCGTTCATATTTTCTTCTTCAGTTGCAGGAAGTAGAAACTAGGTTATCCGAGCTGTTTACTAGTGATGTTTGTAAGGTATCAAATCCGTTGGCTCCAACACACTTTATTGCCGAAGGTAATATGTTGATGATTTAAAAAACGATATTTATAAACATATGTAGGAACCCTAACGTGATCGAGAATATCTTCATCGGAGCCGAATGTTCCCCTGAAGACATTCAAATTTACACCGACCTTTTTAAGGAGTTTCAAGATGTATTGGCTTGGTCTTATGAAGGAATGCCCGGCATTGATCCATCCATAGTTCAACATGAGATCAAGACGTATGAAAATGCTAAGTCGATTCATCAGAAGCTTCGATTGGTTAATCTTAGGAAAGCAACAACTATTAAAGTTGAAGTAGAGAAGCTTCTCAAGGCAGGTTTTATATACCTTTTTCCTCTTACGGATTGGGTTTCTAATCCAGTCCCTGTAGATAAAAAGCAAGGAACAATTTGAGTATGCATTTACTTTAGAGACCTAAACAAATCTTGTCCCAAAGATAATTACCCCAGGCCATTTATTAATCAGATTATTGATGAATGTGTGGGTAATGAGATTTTCTCCTTCATGGATGGTTTTGCCAGTTATAATTAGATCTCTATCCATCTTGAAGATTAGAATAAGACAAATTTTATATGTCCCTGGGGTACCTTTGCATACAGAAAGATGCCTTTTGGTCTTAAAAGTGTTGGAGCTACATTCCATTGGGCCATGTCATACGCTTTCCATGACATCAAACATATCATCGAAGCATACTTGGATTACTTAACTGCTCATTCTCAAAAGAGAATTGATCATTCTAGTCACCTTCGATTGGTTTTTGAGTGATGTTGATTTTACAAGATCCGGTTGAATCCCAATAAGTGTGTTTTCATGGTTACATCTGGTCAGTTATTAGGGTTCATTGTGTCAACTGAAGGGATTTGAGTTGATCCCTTCAAGGTAGAGGCAATAATTTAGTTTCCTCTCTCATCCTCAATTCGACAACTTCAAAGTCTTCAAGGGAAGGCTAATTTCTTAAGAAGGTTTATAGCGAATTATGCCGAGAACACTAAAGGGTTTTTGTTTATTGCAGAAAGGAGTTCCATTCGTATGGGATGACTTTGCACAGTGGTCATTTGATGCCTTGAAAAAGGCATTAGTTTCTACCCCACTTTTGAGTCCACTAGATTATGGTAGGGATTCCCTTGTATATATCGCCACTGTAGAATCAACCATAGGTATGGTTCTCGTTTAGGAAGACAATGCTCTCATCGAGCATGTGATTTATTACTTGAGCCAAGGCTTGGTAGGTCCTGAGCTTCGCTATTATCTTGATGAGAAGTTAGCCTTGGCAGCTATCCATGTTGTCCAGTGGCTCCGCCATTATATCTTGCTGAACAAATTTTTTATCTTAGCGGTGGTTAATCCATTCCAATTTGTCCTTAGTAGGCGAGTGATTGGGGACAAATAAAATCGATGGATTGTCATTTTACAAGAATTTGATCTCGAGTTCTTGTTTGCCAAGTCTAAGAAATCTTTGGTTTTCGTGGAGTTAATTTTTGAACTACCTTGTCGAAAGGATACTATTTATGAGGAAAGTTTTCCCAATGAACATATATTCCTCATCTCTTCACTAGACCCCTAGTACGGAGATATCATTGTCTATCTCCAGACTTCGAAGTTTCCCTCTACTTTCTCTAAGGATGAATGTCGAAAATTACGTCACCTGGCTAAGAACTATGTCATCATTGGTGATACATTATATCACCGAGGGGTTGATTCATCCTTAGGTGTTTTTTAACCTTAGAGGAAGCAAAGTCAGTGCTCAATGATTGCCACAGTGGAGCTTGTGGTGGTCATCTTTTAGGGCTTGCTACAACCCAGCGTATCTTGTGTGTTGGCTACTTTTGGCCTTTGCTCTTCAAAGATTGTGTTGAAATGGTCAAACAATGTCACTCTTGTCAAGTTTATACTCAGAAGATGCATGCACATCCAGCTCCTCTTTTCCCCGTTGTCACTGTCAGTCCTTTTACTAAGTGGGGTATTGATTTTAAAACTTGTAATCCACCTTAAGCAGTGAATCGCAAGTACATTATCATGGTCGTAGACTACTTCACGAAGTGGGCTGAGGCCATGATCACTTATAAAAATGATAGTGAAATAGTGGCATTGTTCCTTTTCAATCAGATTATCTCAAGGTTCGGTATCCCAAGAGATATTGTCACTGACCATGGCAGTCATTTCCAGAATCAACTAATGTCTGAATTGGCTCTTAAATTGGGTTTTCCGTCAGGATCACTCATCTCCATATTATCCTCAGGCCAATGGACAGGTCGAGGCTGTGGACAAAACCCTTAAGACGATCCTGCAAAGGACGATCAATAAAAATTGGTCCAATTGGCATCTTATGTTGTATCTGACTCTTTGGGCATACCGAACCTCGATAAAGACTGCCACAACTTTTACACATTTTCAGTTAGTTTATGGGTTGGAATCTATCTTTCTGATTGAATGTGAAATTCCATCTCTTAAGCTAGTTGTTGAGCTCCTTCTAGAGACCTCTAGTCTCGAAGAGTGCCTCCTTCATTTGGAACATCTCAATGAGCAGCATCGAGATCCCGCCACAATCAATGAGGCTCATAACGGTTAAAACTCAGTACGATAAAGATGTCCATCTTCAAGTCTTTTCTGAAGGTGACCTTGTCCTGGTCTATGACCAAGATAAGGACACCTTGGGGGCAGGCAAGTTCAAGCCTATGTGGTATGGTTCCTTTATAATTAAACGCGTTTTAGTAAAAGGGGTGTATGAGTTAATTGATTTTGAAGGAAACAAGTTGGCAGAGCCCCGAAACGGGTTCTACCTTAAGAAGTATTTTGCTTAAGTAGCAGCTAGCCAATGGATTCTTTGTACATTTTGTATTTTTGTACATATCTCATAGGGAGTTTTTTTATGAACACTTTGTGGTTTGTTGTCTAGTCAATTTAGTGTGGTAAATTTCTCTACATAAATTATCAATCCGGGTACCATAAACTGATGAAGTGTGGTGGACCATGTGTGCTTAGTTAACCTTTTTTCTTACTTTGTTGTTTTATAGTTTATGTTGTTTTGGGGGGTTATGTTTCTTATGTTAGAATCTAATTTCTAAAGGAAAAAGAAAATGAAACAAATCAAAACTTTGAATAGCTATATTAATCTAAGCCAACAAAATATCTAAGAAAAGAAAGCAAGACAAATAAAACTACTGCAATTTAAACTAAAGGAAAAAGTAAAACTAAAAACAAATCAAGTCCCATTCATAACTTCACATATCACCAATTTCGTTCTTAAGGAACTAAAAAGACTCAATGAGATATGAACTTATGTAATGAGTATCCTACTAAGCAAAAAGCAGGGCCAATTACTTCATCTAAAATCACAATATTTTGCCAATTAACTTTTAAAATGGGGTTAAGCTAAAGGCTCCGCAAATATCATCATATAGCATGAAAGAACTGACATCTACACTAATGAAAAGCAAAGCCAATCATCTCACCTATAATCACAAAATATTCACCAATTAACTTCTAAAACAGGGTTAAGCTAAAGGCTCCGAAAATATCGTCATATAGCATGAAATAACTGACATTTATACTAATGAAAAGCAAAGCCAATAATCTCACCTATAATCAAATTATTTCACCAATTAAATTCTAAAATGGGGTTAAGCTAAAGGCTTCGGAAATATCATCATATAGCATGAAAGAACTGACATCTAAACTATCTAACTTTACACTAATGAAAAGCAAGCCAATAATCCCATCCATAATCATAATATTTCACCAATTTCACCAACAACTACTTGAAAATTAGTTATCAACTAAAGGCTTCAAAAATATCATCATATAGCATGAGAGAGTGACATTAAACTATCTAACTTTCCCATCCATAATCATAATGTTTCGCCAATTTCGCCAACAACTACTTGCAAATTAGTTATCAACTAAAGGCTCCAGAAATCATTATCATATAGCATGAGAGAATGATCTAATAAGCAAATACAAGAACATGTAAAGAAAAATTAATCTACAATCAAACGGTTGAACACACTTGCATGAATTAAAATTACATGAATAGAAAATCTAAACTATCAAATTGAAAGCAATAAAATGACATACTTGAATAAAATCAAAGCAAAACTTAAAAACAAAATCTATTCTACCTTACATTCTAATGTGCTCCATGACATCTACTTCACATCTCCTTCCATGTTGAGAACATTAAAGCTTTATTCAAATTCTTCAAAATTACAAAGTACAACAAAGCTCTCTAAAGCTTTCCAAAGCCATCAAAGAAGAACTACAAGCTCCAAGTTAAAGAGCTACCCGAAAGCTACAAGCTTAAGTACTAAAATCTAAGCTAACAAATGAAGGAGAGAGATATCCTATTTATACAAAAAGATGAGAAGCCATCTCATTAATGAGAGTCCATGAATCTCTCCCTCTCCCTCTAGAGTCGTAATCAAAATAGGAACTAATAAGACACATGTCTTCTTAGAGTGATCTGATAATCACCCTATGAGTGACCTCAGTTGAAGATTTGTTAAAAAAGGTATTACAGACTCATGTTCTGGTGTGTGTTCTGTGCTATTCAAGTAACAGATCGATCAGATTTCCAATGCACATACATTTAAATGGAAAGACAACAGAGAGATACTGTAAGCAACACAAGACACAAACAGTTTTTAGTAAGGAGCTCACCCTATTCTCCAGGGCTACGTCTTCGGTCCAGCTTCAGTGGTGGCCTTGTTTCATTGTGTCTTACAGCAGAGAAATTACAATACAAGGACTCAATATGAGTTCTCCTGACAGCAGATTTTACTTGGCAGGGTGCTTCTTGGATTCCCCAAGCCACTCAAAGTTCACAGACTCTTTTTCATCCTACCAGCTCTGTGACCCTTGGTCTACAGTGGAAAGAGACAAATGTGATGCTCAATCCAGACAGATTCCTCTATGGGAAGGCTTGAATCTTCAATCTCTCTGGTGCTCAAAGATGCCTGTGGTCAGCTCAGCCCTCTGTCTCCTCTGCTTGGCTTTACTGTTCTCTGTGTTCAGTCCTCCTCTCAAGGTTCATTGTTCACTGTCTCTCTTGGTCACTTGGACTCTTCTCCAAATCCCCCTTTTTCTTTGGACTGTCTCTGTTCATGGCTTTAACCATTCGATCCCTATGCTTGTTCAGTTCCTCTCCTGCCTACATCGATTCACCTTCAGCAGCTGCGCTTGGAGTTCCCTATTAGGCATCAGCATGAACGCTCAAGAAGTGGCCATGTGTCTCCATCTAACTGGTGCCAGCATGCTTTGTTGGTTCATTTCTTCCGTTATGTCATGTATGCATTCTTTCTCCACCGTGGTGGTCAACGGATTCCAAATCCATTTAAATCACATCTTAATTCCCTGTCGATTCTGCTTCTTTCTATCGGGCGCAATCTCAGCCATCCGATCTAGGCTCCTCCAGATCCAACGTCATATGCACGTCGAGCGCGGTTGACTTGCTCGACCGATAGTGCACGATCAAGACAGTTTTTCTCTCACCTCCGTTGCCACGCGTCGATCGCTGAGTGGGATCGCTCCGCTCTCCTCCAAAACCTCTTACCGTTCAAGGGCACCCTGATAGATACCGTCGGTTTTCCAGAGCGCGGGTCCCACCTTTGTCCTTTAGTGCTTTTTGTTTCTCCACTAACGGTTCTCCGGCCCCCAACGCGACCGAGTGCTTAAGGCTTTTCCCCCATTTCGGCCCTGTTTGCCCAGTGATGCGCGATTAGTGCTAGGTGCTAATCATGCATCGAAAATCACCTCCTTTTCCCGATTCGGGGCTCCCAGGGGCTGCTTTGGCCACATGTACGATCTCCATGGGCCTTGGTCAGCGCGCTTTGGCCGAGGTCCTCGTCGTTCCACGTCGGCTGACATGGCCACTGGTTCAGGGTGTTTTTCATGCTATTTTGGATTCTTTAAAGATTGTTTTTGTCCCGATACAGTCAAGGTTCTTTTTCAATCGTTTATGGATCCAATTCGGATCATGGGCTTCCTACTAAAAAATCTTTTGGACCACCAAAATTTGGTTTTCTTCAAGCATCGACTAAGTGAGGAAACTGTTGTCTCACTTTTCCAATCTCAATCCACTTCGCACTGCTCAACTTTGAACCTTTAAGCCCAATTCTGAGGTATTCCACTTGTCCACTGCACGTTGTCCTCACCTTCCTATCGAGCACTATGTCTTCCTGTAACTCATTAAGGTATTCAGGTAGCAGGTCATCAACAGAAGGTAATTGACTCTGCTCTTCAGGGTCCTCAATCATTGAAGGTTCAAACGACCTCAAGTATTCTGCATTCACAACTGAGTAGATGTGCATGTAAGCTGGCAGATCAAGGTGAAAAGCATTCTCACCAACCTTCTAAAGTATCTTGAAGGGTCCATACCTGATAAGTTTTAGCTTTTTACGTTCACCTTGCATCTTGTCCTTGCTGATATACAGCCAGACTTGGTCTCCAACTTGAAAACTATGCTCCATCCGATGCTTATCATGCCTAGCCTTGTACTTGGCCTGACTCTTTTCCAGTTGTTCCTGTACTGCCTGGTGGATCTCCTGGATGTGTTCAATGAACCTAGTTGCCTTGTCCACATCACTGTGTCTATCAACCATGGTATCTTTACCAAAGACAAAATCCAAAGGAGACCTTGGTATGAAACCAAAACAGGTCTCAAAAGGAGATCCCTGTGTAGAAGAGTGTTTGTCTCTATTGTAAGCATGTTGCACATAGCACAAGTGTTCATCCCATAGCTTAGGGTGTTTGCTGCAATATCTTCTCAGTAACTGGATCGTCGTCCTATTAACTACTTTTGTCTAGCCATCTATTCGTGGATGAAAAGTTGTGCTTTTCTTTAATTTGGTGTCCATTAGTTCCCACAGACTGGACCAAAACCTTCCCACAAATCGGGTGTCTCGATCAGATACAATAGAAGTGGGTAATCCAAAATGAACCCATACATGTTCAAAGAATAAATTTGTAGTTTGTTCAGCTGTAATCTGTTTACTACAGGGTATCAAAATACACATTTTGTCGAACCTATCCACAACAACATATAGATAATCATGACCTTTCCTAGATTTAGGCAGTGCTCCCACGAAATCCATGGAAATGCCTTCCCAAGGGTGAGAAGGAACTGGCAAGGGAGTGTACAAGCCTAGTTTTCTATTGCCGGGCTTTCTTTTAGCACACATAGCACACCCCTTTACATATCTAGAAACTATCTCACTCATTTTCGGCCAATCGCAGAACCTTTGCAGCTGTGCAACTGTTTTACTTACCCCAAAGTGACCTGATATCAGAGAAGTGTGTGCTTCCCTAATTATCTTTTCTCTCTCAGTTTGTGGAATGCAGAATTTCCCACAATGATATAAGAGTCGGTCCTTCACATGATAGTCAAATTCTTCTACTCTTTTGCCTTGACTCAAAGTTGCATATACATCTTTAAAATCCATATCTTCAGCATACTGTTCTATGTAGCTTTCATGCAGCACATAATTATGTTTGAGTATGTAGATGCATTTATAATGGGTCTAGATAACATGTCTGCAACCTTGTTATGTATGCCCTTTTTATATTTGATGACTAAATGAAACTATTGTAGAAAACCCATCCATCTGTAATGTCTTGATTGTTGATACTTAGTTTGGGAGTGTAGGTATTGAAGTGGCTGATGATCAGTATGTATTACTGTTTCTTTGCCCATTAAATAATGTTTCCATTTTCTCACACTCTGAGCTAATGGATACAATTCTTTATCATATGTAGGATAGTTAACTACTACAAGATCAAAAGTCTCAGAATGATAACATATGGGTTTACCATGTTGTGTCAACACTGCTCCCATGGCATAGTCACTAGCATCAGTTTGGATCTCAAATGGTCTTTGTAGATCTGGCAGTGCTAGTACAGGTGTTGTACTAATTTTTTCTTTCAAGGTGTCTAAGGCTTTTTGCTGTTTGCCTCCCCACTGAAACACCTTGTTCAATCCTGTCAAAGCATGTAAGGGAGCTGCAATTGAGAAAAAATTTGAGATGAACTTCCTCCAATACTGTGTTGCTCCTAAGAAGCTTCTCACTTCTGTAGTAGACTTGAGTTTAGGCCAGTTTACAATGACTGCCACTTTAGAGGGATCTATTTTCAATTCACCTCCCCCTACTATATGACCCAAATAATTTAGAGAGGTTTTGCCGAAGTCACATTTGGAGAGTTTAACATAATTTTTTTCTCTTTTAAAAACATCTAATGTCTACTTAACATGCTTTAAATGTTCTTCCCACATTTTACTAATATTCAGAATGTCATCCAGATATAAAATAACAAAATCATCAAGAAAAGGTCTGAGTACATCATTCATTAATCTCATGAAAGTAGCAGGAGCATTAGTTAGGCCAAAAGGCATAACCAGCCATTCATACAACCCCTGCTTTGTTTTGAAAACAGTCTTCCATGCATCTTGCTCTGAAACTCTGACCTGATGGTATCCACTATGCAGATCTAGCTTGGTGAAATAAACAACTTCCTTCAATTGATCTAAAAGATCATCTATGCGAGGAAGGGGATAATGATTTTTTATTGTTATCTTATTCAGTGCTCGGTAGTCAATGCACATTCTCCACGAGCCATCTTTCTTTCTCACCAAAACATGGTGATGTGCTAGGCTTGATGAACCCTTTCACGAGCAACTCCTACACCTGCTTCTTGATTTCAGCATTCTCTAAAGCAGACAACCTGTACATCTCAATGTTAGGCAAAGGAACATCTTGCTGCAAAATAATATCATGTACTATTCCCTTTTTGGGTGGGAGACCTTTAGGTTCTTGAAATAAGACATCATACTCTAAAACAATCCTTTTTATATTAGCTTGCTGATCAACATTACAACCCTCAAATATATTGGTTTTATCAGGTGTATTTTCCTTTACAACCATCAATAAGAACTGTTTGCATGAATTTATCATTCTTTTCATCTGTCCTGAGTTTATGAGAGTATATTTATTCTTGAGCTTGTGAGCTCTTACAAAGTATTCGATTCCATCTTTAACAAGTAGATACTTGTTCTTAGCTCTATAGAAAATGGCTTTTCTATCATACAAGTAAGGACTTCCTAAAACAATTCCACATATATCCAAAGGAATTATGTCTAACTCAACCTCATCTACAAATGCTGACCTAAAAGAAAACTTGAGTTTGCACTGTCTAATCACTTGTAGTTGTGCTTTATCATTCAACCATACTAATGGGTATGGTTTCTTGTGAGGTGTAGTTGCTAATCCCAATTTCTTTACAATTGCTTCAAAAGTCAAATTTACTTGTGAGCCACTATCAAACAAAGTATTAATATTTTGATGTTTGGAAATAACTCGAATATGGAAAATCTCATGTCTTTTTCTCTCATGTTCTTCATCAATAATAGTTTGAGCAGAATTACTAGTAGATGCTTCAGAATTCTTACC
>APFE030579160.1:259022-290040 GCA_000404065.3 Pinus taeda
GTCTGCAACCTTGTTATGTATGCCCTTTTTATATCTAATGACTAAATGAAACTGTTGTAGAAAACCCATCCATCTGTAATGTCTTGATTGTTGCAACTTAGTTTGGGAGTGTAGGTATTGAAGTGGTTGATGATCAGTATGTATTAATGTCTCTTTACCCATTAAGTAATGTTTCCACTTTTTCACACTCTGAACTAATGCATACAATTCTTTGTCATATGTAGGATAGTTAACTACTGTAGGATTAAAAGTCTCAAAATGATAACATATGGGTTTACCGCGTTGTGTCAACACTACTCCCATGGCATAGTCACTGGCATCAGTTTGGATCTCAAATGGTCTTTGTAGATCTGGCAGTGCTAGTACAGGTGCTATACTAATCTTTTCTTTCAAGGTGTCGAAGGATTTTTGATGTTTGCCTCCCCAATGAAACACCTTGTTCAATCCTATCAAAGCATGTAAGGGAGCTGCAATTGAGGGAAAACTAGAAATGAACTTCCTCCAATATTGTGCTACTCCTAAGAAGCTTCTCACTTCTGTAGCAGACCTGGGTTTAGGCTAGTTCACAATGACTGCCACTTTAGAGGGATCTATTTTCAATTCACCTCCTCCTACTATATGACCCAAATAATTTAGAGATGTTTTGCCAAATTCACATTTTGAAAGTTTAACATAAAGTTTTTCTCTTTTCAAAACATCTAATGTCTGCTTAAAATGCTTTAGATGTTCTTCCCACGTTTTACTAAAAATCAGAATGTCATCCAGATACACAATAACAAAATCATCAAGAAAATGTCTGAGTACATCATTCATTAATCTCATGAAAGTAGCAGGGGCATTAGTTAAGCCAAAAGGCATAACCAGCCATTCATACAATCCCTACTTTGTTTTGAAAGCAATCTTTCATGCATCTTGCTCTGCAACTCTGACTTGATGGTATCCACTGTGCAAATCCAGCTTGGTGAAATAAACAACTTCCTTTAATTGATCTAAAAAATCATCTATGCGGGGAAGGGGATAACGATTCTTGATTGTTATCTTATTTAGTGCTCGGTAGTCAATACACATTCTCCATGAGCCATCTTTCTTTCTCACCAAAACGATCGATGACCCACATGGTGCTGTGCTAGGCCCGATGAACCCTTTCTCGAGCAACTCCTGCACCTGCTTCTTGGTTTCAACATTCTCTAAAGAAGACAACATTTTATACCTGTGGCTGAAATGATTGTTTCATCTCCCGAGTCTGACCCCAAATCTTTCTGAATAGCTGCAACAGTATTCTTCTTCTTGCCCTCAAACTTCTTAGGTCTCAGCTCTGGATGCAGAATCCAACAGTTCTCATCACCATGCCCCTCCTTTTTATAGTGAGTGCCTGAAGCCTTGCCTTTTTGTGTAGTGTTAGCCTTCCTTGCTTTCCACTTCTGCTTTCTTTTCTCCTTGCTCTTGCTTACAGTGGGTTGGGATGGTCCCCCAACTTCTGGATTTCCATTCTTTCCTCTAGCTTCTAGATGAGTAGCTTGTACAAATACTTCATCTATACTAGTGGGATTAAACATGAGGATGGTATGCCTCATGTAGCTGTGTAGACCACCAATGTACTTCAAAAGCATTTCTGGTGAGTCTAATGCGATACCCAACAACAATGCTCTCTTTCTAAACTCTTGAGTATACCCTTGCACACTTTGCCCCTTCAACTACCGAAGAGTTTGCCAACTCATCATGGATTGTTGCATGTAGGCCAATGGATAGAACTGCTTTTTGATTGCAGCAACGAATTCACTCCAAACATAGATGGTCTTACCATGCTTCTTCATATCATCTTGGGTTCTACCTTCCCACCAAACCAAGGCAGTACCTCCTAGGTGTAGGCTTGCCAGCTGAATCTTACTCCTGTCCGAGTCTATGTTCTGTACTCTACAATACACATCAATTTTTCTAATCGAATTGTCCAACTTTTCAGCATTTAGCTCTCCATCATATATAGGTAAATCAAATTTAACATCTAGTTTAATCAAAGATGCTCTCTTATTATGCACAGGGCTATTAGGAGGTGTACAGAAGCTTTCTTCTTTTCCCTTTCCTTTTGGGTGGTCATGGGAATGAGATTCATCTTCTTCTTTATCTTGTTTAGAGCCTGATGAATCCTCATCCTTATGCTTTCTAAAGTCCCTATACATTTCTTCTACCATAGACTTTATAGCTAGGAAACGTTTTATGAATTGAGGGTCTAGCCCTATAGAAACTTCTTCTGACATTGTCTTCCGAGAATAGACTCTCCCAATTTGAGGATTAGTTTCCACCAACTCTCCTTCTCCTAATTTGATCTTTGATCTAGTGAGCATTCACAGCTAAACCAACACAAGCTTGTCTAACCTTATAGCCTAGAGCTCTAATACCACTTGATATGATAATCACCCTATGAGTGCCATCAGTTAAATATTTATTAAACCAAAGGTATTACAGACTCATGTGCTGGTGTGTGTGTTCTATGTCATTGAAACAACAGATCGATCAGATTGCCAATACACAGAAAATAAGTGGAAAAGACAACAGAGAGATACAGTAAGAAACACAAAGACACAAACAGTTTTAATAAGGAATTCACCCTATTCCCCAAGGCTACGTCGCCAATCCAGCTTCAGTGGTGGCCTTGTTTTATTGTGTCTTACAGCAGAGAAATTATATTGCAGGGACTCAATATGAGTTATCCTGAAGCAGATTTTGCTAGGTAGGATGGTTCTTGGATTTCCCAAGCCACTCAGAGTTCACAAACTCTTTTTATTCCTACCAACTCTGTGACCCTTGTTCTACAGTGGAAAGAGCCAAATGTGATGCTCAGTCTGAACAAATTCCTCTATGGGAAGGCTTGAATCTTCAAGCTCTTTGGTGCTCGATGCTGCCTGTGGTCAGCTCAACCCTCTATCTCCTCTACTTGGCTTTACTTTTCTTTGTGTTCAGTCCTCCTCTCAGGGTGCATTGTTCACTGTCTCTCTTGGTCGCTCGGACTCTGCTCAATTCCTCCTCTCCATTTGACTGTCTTTGTTCATGGCTTCAACCATTCGATCCCTATGGCTATTCGGTTCCTCTCCCGCCTGAGTCGATTCTCCTTCTGCAGCTGCGCTTGGAGTTCCCTGATCGGCGTCAGCATCAATGCCCTGGAAGTGGCCATGTGTCTTCATCGGAACAGTACCAGCCTGCTCGTCGATTCATTTCTTCGGTTATGTCGTGGATACGTTCTTTCTCCACCGTGGAGGTCAAACAGATTCCAAATCCCTTTAGAACGTGGCTTAATTCCCTGTCGATTCCGCTTCTTTCTATTAGGCGCAATCTCAACCGTTCGATCTGGGCTCCTCAAGATCCGACGTCATACGCACGTCGAGTGCGGTTGACCTGCTCGACCGATAGCATGCGATCGATGGCGGTTTTCTCTCTCCTCTACCGCCACGCGTCGATCGGTGTATGGGATCGCTCCGCTCCTATCCAAAACCTCTTACCATTCAAGGGAGCCCCGATCAAAACCGCCAGTTTCCTAGGCGCGGGTCCCGCATTTGTACATTAGCACTTTTTCCTTTTTCCGCCCGTGGTCCGCTGGTTCCCCCACGCGATCCGGTGCTCAGGCTTTCCCATTTTGGTCCTGTTCGCCCAGTGATGCGCGATTAGCGCTAGGCACTAATTGCGCATCGAAAATCACCTCCTTTTCCTGATTTGGGGCCTCCAAGGGCTACTTTGGCTGCCTATGCAGTCTCCATGGGCCTCAGTCAACGCGCTTTGACCGAGGTCCTCGTCGTTCCACATCGGCTGCCATGGCCACTAGTTTAGGGTGTTTTTGATGTTGTTTTGGATTCTTTACATATTTGTTTCGTCCCGATACAATCAAGGTTCTTTGTCAGTCGTTTATGGCTCCGATTCGGATCAATTATAGAGAGCACATGACAAAGAGTATATGTAATCAATAAAACACTTTTTGCTTTGTTTTTGTTTTTCTAAGATTGCATAAGGCACAGGGAAAAGAGCATACATAGACCAAAAAGAGTAGCAAACTGAGAATATAAATAGAAAACTGAAATATCACAATTTTATTTTCCAAAAAAAGGCATATTCAGACTCTGTACCTCTAGATGTGATAATAAAAGTTTTATGTCAGGAAATAAACACATTTTCAGATAAAACGAAAGGAATTCTTAATTGAAAAAAAATATTCTAGATGCAATGGGCCATCTATTCAGGCAAAAATGGTACAAAAATAAAAGATCTCAAAAATGCAACAACACGTGTTGAAGATCTTGATCACCAATGGGAGTAGTTCTTCAAATGGGATCTGATACTGTGTTTGGAAAAATAGGGTATTCCATACAAGATGAACATCTTCAGTAAACACTCTCACAACTAGATCAAATATTGTAACACCATTCTTTTTACATGATGAAACCCCCCTACGAAGGGAACAATTTATGACCCCAACCAATGTTGTTGCCTAAGGCAATTTTATTAATGCAAAAGGAAAAAATACATAAGAGAGTTCTAATAATTGATCATTAGCCATGACGGTCCATGCTCTTTAAATAGAGATCATTTCTCAATTGGATGTTAGGCCATAGATCAATAGTCCTTAGTGTCAAGGATAATGTTAGTCGTTAGATCACTCTATCTTTAGGACATATCATGATTTTCGAATTACAATGCAACTAATGCATAATAAAGAAACACACTAAGATATACACTTTTACCTAATAAACGGATTCGACCAAGTTGACCTTAACTAACATCTCCTAATGTCTAAATATACTAACAAATATATCATTGAAGACGAGTAAAAGTATCTGAAGAAAGTATTTGCTAGCATTGAATATAACGATAAATACATCATCAAGATCATCAAAAGAGAAAGAACTAGAAATGGAACAAGACCCCCTTCAACAAACTCTCATAGTAATAATAGGAAGGCTTATATACCATACATTCAAGGAGTCACTGATAAACTAGCTAAATTTCTCAGTAAGAAAGGTATTGCTACCTCTTTCAAGCCCTTAACAACCATAAGGCAGAAAATGAGATCAGTAAAAGATAGTATGGACCACCTCCAACACAAAGGGGTTTATAAGGTCATTTTTCAAGTGGAGAATGTTATATTGGAGAGATAGGAAGATCCTTTAGAATCAGACTCAAAGAACATGGAAAAGACATAAAAATGGTAGAATGCAGTCTTCATCACTTGCAAAGCACTCATCTAAGACATGTCACCACATTTTCCTTGAAGACACTAAGATGATTGCTAAGGAAAAACACTAGTATGAGTGAGAGATCTGTGAAGCCCTAGAAATTATAAAACACTCTCACAATCTTAATAGAGATGGGGGTTTAAAAGTAAGCAAGAGTTGGATCCCCTTACTCACTCAAGACCCCAAAGCTTACGTCCTTAACTAAACCTATCACCCTCGTCTTCATTCCCCTTACCCCTTTTTTTTGGTCCCCTACCCTCTCCCTCTTATTCACTCCCCCCTAATCTTTTCATTGCATTCCCTCCTTATGTATTCCTTCCATTCCATCCTTTATCATTCCTAGGCTTAAGTAATAACTATAACATTAAAACAAACATATCTATTTTAACATAATAACACACTATAATAATTATTAACCTTAATTATAATAATTATCCCTAATAATAATTATTAACTTTACCTTTATATTAATAATTAATACTATTAATAATAGTTATTATTAGCTTTATTAATACTGATTATTACTATCTTAATAATAATTATTAATTATTATTAAAATTCATTCCAATAACCTACCTTATTAGGTTTTTATTATTAATAATAACTATTATAAATATATGCTAAATTCTATATAAGTTATTTCTCCATATTAAATTAAGAAAAAATAATTTTTTTATTTATTCCATAGTATTTAATTTTAGGGTTGTCGAGTGGGCTTTTCACTTACCAAACTCTCCCTCCCATATTTATTATTTTTTATTCTTTCTCTTTTCTGTAAAATTTCTGGTGACGATGAGTCTTGTTATGGACTCGTCGACATAAAAATGACTACTATGGAATTTGTTTTAAATACTCGATATACAAATATATATCATTATTAAGTAAGTCTAACCTAACTTATCTACATAAATTTTTAAGACCAATATTAGGTTTTCAAAGGGTTCATAGAATTTGGCAAGACTTAGAACATTGTTTCGATAAAGTTAGATTGCAAAATATTTTATTAAATAATTATAAAAAATATTCAAAAATAAACATTTAAATTGACAATGACTTGGGCAAGACTTGGAACATTGCTTCAATATGACTCAACTTCAAAGCAATGATTTATAAATAGATATACACAAATATGATAGACTGCAATTTCAATACAATGATTTCATAAATACACATAAAAATATGATAGTTATAAAAAATAAGTGAAAAAAAATAAATAATTATTTTGTTTTTTTTTTTTATTAGATATTTTTTACCAGTTACATTTAGAAATTATTTTTAAAAAATAAAAATATAAAAAAAACATTTATTTATAACATAAATAATCTATACATTTTAAAATTATATATAAAAACCTAAAGAATTCCAAAATTACATGACATTTCTAAAATGACATTAAACTTGGTGGCCTTGCAAGATGAGATGCCACTCTTTTCAAGTCAAAGACAATAGTAGCAACCCTTATGTAGATGACCATGAAGGTTAGCATATTGAAAACTTCCTATTTGCTGATATGTTTTGACTTTCTTTTTCCGGAAAATATTCCTTATTATTATTACATATATCTTAGTGTTACTTTTAACATATGGTGAAGTTTTGAACAAATAGAAGTTTACACATGCAGTCAAATACAACACAACCTCTGTTGTACTTTATGGTCCTTCATATACACCACAACATCTAGCCTAGTGTAGAGCACCTTATAATCCAGTTTGGATGTTAGTTACATTTCTAGCCAATCGTATAGCGCAGATTCAAACTTGTTGCATCTACAAATACACTTTTATCGTATATGTTTTTTATAACTTGCATGTTAAAATCTACGTGTACTTTGTTGCTTGTATATATACAATTTGTATGCCTTGGTTTATTGTACTTCATTAAGTCTTTCTTTCATGTATGTGTAGAATTTGTATTTCTATGTAAAGGTTTACGATAACAATAACATATTAGTTAAGTTTATATATATAATATATATATATAATATTATATATATATATATATATATATATAATTAATTAATTTAATTAATTGTAATGGAATTTTTATTTTTCATATATATAAGAATATATAATTTTTATAAATATAATAATTCAAATTTTATTATTAAAATATTTTTTGGTTAAACAGAGTTAACTGAGGTTATTTAAAAGTAGTTTGAGTATTTTTTGAGATAGTTTTTTATTTATAATAAAATAACTAAAAATTCAGATAAATTTAATTTATTTCAAAATAAATAAAATTTTATATTACATAATCTTCAAATTATAAGTCTAAATTTTTTATCAAATTAATTTTGTTTTTTTTTGTCTTTTTCCACTAAAATTAAGTTAATTTAAATTATTGCAAGTAGTTAGAGAAAAGATTGGATCCTCTTATATTTATAATAAAATAACTAAAAGGATTAATTATTGGGGGTTTTCACGGTGCATTAGTAAGTCATTTATCTAGATGACTATTCGGATTGAAATTAGCGAAATGAATCATATAGGGTCAATCATCACTCATGGGGCTGGCACTTGATAACTAGGACTTCCTAGGAGGTCACTCATTCTAGGTTGCCTCTGGCTCAAGCATGCTTCACTGTGGAGTTTTCCCCACAATCAAGCCCACTTAGCTTGCTACCCCATTTGCAAAACCCTAACAAGTATCATGCCTCATGAACCATTCAAATAGAATTCCGTTCATTCTTTTGAATTAATTCAACCCAACACTGAATTTAAAAATAATAAACTTTTTGGAATAAATTATAAAATTTTACTTAAAAAAATTTAATAACAAGTAAAAAAAACGGAAAACAATATATACTGCTTGCCACAGCTAGTATAATAATTACCTTCCACTGTTTTAAATATAGCGACAGTATAATAATTACCTTCCACTGTTTTAAATAATGCAAACTGACACTGTTTACAAAAGTTTTTAAAAGTGCAAATCTGAATGTCACTCTGTTTTAAATAATGCAAACTGACACTGTTTACAAAAGTTTTTAAAAGTGCAAATCTGAATGTCACTTTTTGGTACACCTGGCAAAGCTCATCGCTTCATGGAAACCACATGAATTTGATGGACTCATCAGTTCAACATACACTAACATTGCTATTTATATCTACCCTACAAGTTGGAGAGAGGCCGTGCTTTACGAGAGGGAGCCTATAGCTTGTAATCTCAACTGGATCTCTAAAATATTAGGGTTGGATAATGCAGTTTAAATTATTGAAGTGATGACGAGCGAAGATAGTGTTTGTAATGTAAGAAGGTTCTGGCATGAGAAATTGTTGCAACTTAGTCGATATCTGGAGTCTGCTCTTAATTATTGCAAAAGCAAAGGAAGGGCGTTGGAGGTGGTGCTGTGCAACGCGGGATTGAAGAAGAAGATGCAGGGGAAGGACCAGAGTTGTGTGAGTAGGAAGGCTGTTATCACTTGGCCCCGTACTGTTCAGGCCGGGAATATAAAAGTGAATACGCACGCACTTTTATGAAATATAATATGTGATTTTGAACTGCATTCTGAAATATAATATGTAATTTTGAATTTATGTTGATTGAAGAAGATGTAGGGAAAGGACAAGATTTGTGTGAGCAGGAAGGTTGTTAGCGTTGTTTGGTTTTGCTGAACATAACAGTGAATATAAACCGTCACTTTTATGAAATATAGTATATGATTTTAAATTTATGTGAATTGCAGATTTTGAAAATATAACATTAATTCTATTATCTTTTTCCTTATTTGTTACATAATGAGTTCCTAAGCAACTCAGTCCAGTCATACTGTGTGCTGGTCCTCGAAGGCTATCTCTGTGGTTTATAGCAGCCAAAATATATGTAAATTGTATGACAGAATTGATGGGTGTCCTTAAATTTTCTGTTGCAGCTTCTGTAAATTTGTTTCAATGTTTGATAGGTGTGAATGACGAGCGTCTTTTCTACCTTTTCTATTATGAAATTCACAGCAATTTTTAAGTGCAGCAGTAATTTTTTAACCACTTGGTGTTAGCTCATACGTTTTGCCAGTTTGGCTGTTTAATGGTTCATGCTCTGCATTGCTATTAGTAGGCTCTATACATGTTGGTATACTTTTATGCAGTCCATCTCTTATTATCTGAATTATAAATTCGAGCAGTGAACTCGTTGCAGCGCAAGAGAGGTGCTTATCTTTCCTGGTGCAGTGCAGAGCGAGACAAGGTTAAATGCATTTCAAAGAGTTGATTGAGTTTCAAGGTGTTCTCCAGTATAGTCCAATTTGAAGAGATGTTGTCTGGTTATATAAATATTTTTATGTGGAAAAAAAATAATAATAATAATAATTATTAATTATAATAATGGAATATAAAAAAAAAATAAATAAATAAATAAATCAAATAAATAATTATAATATAATTAACAATTAATCAATTTATATTTATTTTAATTAAATTTATTAAAGAAGGAAAAAATCAAAATTAAATATAGACCTCAAATTAAATAGATATACATTAATCTTAAAAATATTAAAAATATAGTTATTAAAGAAGAGCTTCGGCGAAAATCACATATAGAAAGACTTTTGTTGACGAGTTTAGAACCAATTAGTGGTGATTCATCGTCACTTGTCTTCACGATGAACTACACTAGTTGGTTCGAAAAGCATCGACAAGGTCTTTCTATATATGATTTTCGCCGAAACTCTTCTTATAACTTGATGGATCACAGAAACCTCAATTCTACAATTAAAATATATTTAAAAAAAATTAAGTAATAATAATATAATATATATAATATATATATATTATATATATATATATATTTTTTTTTTTTAATTTAACTATTTAAAATAATAACATTATGGAAAAAATAAAATTACTTTCATTATAAAGTAACGAAAAACAAAAAAGCTATCAAACAAACAAATCACTTTCTTATTTTTAATTTCATTTTTACTTTAAAATATTTAAATAAACAAACAAAAATAAGTACTACAACCCTATATTTGGCTTTCAACTACCATGAATGTCATTAATATGTCACAATAAAGCATTTTGGTCGTATCTATTTTTAAATAAACAAATAAAAATAAGAAGTACACTATATTTGACTTTTCGCTACCATGAATGTCTTTAATGTGTCACAATAAAGCATTTTGGTAGTATCTAGTTGTTTGTTGGGTGTTATTGTGGAAATATATTTTATATTAAAGATATTATTTATAATTATTTTAAAATTGTTAATGGTTAGGTAATTAATAACAATAAAATTTGGGTAATTATAGAAATCAGTGTACATCTATTTTAATATCGGATTTATCAAGTGTGGAGAGGGATTAAATCTATTCAGGTGCAAACCTATTTCTTGAGTGCAAAATTTGAGGAAAGTTTTGCAACTCGAGAGATTTGATCCCTCATGGTCCTTGATGGATCTGGTGTTAAGAGATCTGGTGTTAAGATGGATCCAGGCTAGTTTCAGTCCTGTGCGGTCATACAAAATTTGCTAAACATCTAATTATTTTGATCATTTTAAACATGCTCAAAATGTCTAAGATTAATTTGGTCAATTTAATTTAAAATTTTCTTAGTTACCTTAGTTTGTTGAGATGAGATACTGTTAGTAACTTGAATGATGAAAAACGATGAAATACAAATTTTAAGTGCAAAGTGTTAATGTAACAATTTTGATAAATAGAAAATGTGAATACTAAGAATATAGTCTATTACAAACAATCTTCATTGCAATCAATCTGAAACTATTTTCTTCTACTGTTTCTATTATCACACGTATTAGTTTTTCCATTTTCTCTTATCGATCATATGAAAAGAGTAGTTGGAAGCATAGACCATTCAAATATTTAACTCCATCTACTATATTAAACAACATACCTTGTCTCTATTTCTCTCCGATATTAATAGTAGTTTTCTCCAAAGTCAATCATACCTTATCTCTGTTTCTCTCCAATATTAATAGTAGTTTTCTCCAAAGTCAATCATTGTGATTTATGGAGTGTTAAACCCCAAATAATTTTCAGTGCTGGTTATTTTCTATTACTGCATTGGAATGCACAGTAATTAACAATGTTGAATGATGGAAAATGGAAAGAATAAGAATGTAGCCAATTATAAATAGTTTATAGTTTCAAGAAGCAAACATTTTGGGTAAGCAAACATTTTGAATCTAATTACTTTGAAATTAATGCACATTATTAATCTAATTACTTTGAAATTAATATACATCATATATCTTGTTGCGTCAAATTAGAAATCAACCTCTACACTAAAATCAACCCATAGGATTAAAAACCGACATCTATACTAAAATCAATGCATCTAGTGAAAGAAATCAAGTAGGATTAGAATCCAATATCTACACTGAAACCAATGCATGTAATAAAATATGAGATTTCGACGTCTATGTTGAAATCAATGCATATTAAATATGATTAGAAATCGACGTCTACACTGAAATCAATGCATCTAGTGCAAGCAATTAAATAGGATTAGAAATTAATATGTACACTGAAACCAATGCATCATGCCCAAGCAATCAAATAAGATTAGAAATTAATATGTACACTGAAACCGATGCATCTAATGTAAGCAATCAAATATGAGTAGAAATCAACATGTACGCTCAAATCAATGTGTCTAGTGTAATGTATTAAATGTGATTAGAAATCGACATCTACACTAAAACTGATGCATCATGTGCAAGCAATCAAATAGGAGTAGAAATCAACATCGACACTGAAATCAATGCATCTAGTGTAAGGTATTAAATAAAATTATAAATCGATATCACACTAAAATCAATGCATATAGTGCATGTGATCAAATATGATTAGAAATCAACAACTACATTGAAATCAATACATCTATTTTAGTGAAAATATAAAATATTCATGACTTTCTAGATTTAACTTCTATGTATGGATTTGTCTCTATGAGACTTTTTCTTCTTCCCTCTCTCTCCACCTTCCATTATGTGTTTATCTCCCTCCTCCTCTCTTTCTCTCTCTTTCTCTCTCTTCCCCTCCCTCTCTCCCTCGTCTCACTCTACCTGCCTCTCCCTAACTTTCTCTTCTTTCCTCTCTCCCCCTGTCATATATATTTATACCTCCCTCCATCTCTCCTTATTTGCCTCTCTATCTCAGCCCCCTAAACACATGCCACACACACTCTCTCTCTCCCCATATTATATATCTATATATCTCTCCTTCTTCCTTTCCCTCTCTATCTTTTCCCCTTCTTTCTCTCTCTCTCTCTCTCTCTCTCTCACTCACTCTCCATCTCTCCCTTGCCATTCCCTCTCCACATTTGTCTCTTTATGTCTTTCTTCCCCTTCCAACTCCATCTCTCTCTTCCCCTCTCTCTCTCCCCTCTCCCTCAATTCCTCTCTCTCCCACTTCCCTCTGTCTCTACCCCCACCATACAAACACACTCTCTCCCCCCTCCAACTCTGTCACTATCTCCCTCCCTCTCTCCTTCTCTCTCTCCCCCTCTCTGCCCCCCCCATAAATATGTCTCCCTGTCTCTCTCTTCCCCTTATTTCCCTATCTTTATCATCTCCTTTTCTCTCTCGTCCCCCATCTCCTCTCTCCCTCATTCCATCTTCATGTCTCCCTTATCACTCCCTCTCTTTCCCCCTCCAAATTCATCTCTCTCACCTCCATGTATCTCTCCCACACTCTATTCCCCCTTCCATCTCACTCCCTTTCTTAAATATGATCTCATTGTATTTTATTTAAGAAAGTATTTAAATTAATAAAAAAACATAATTGGTTGTAAAATATTAAACCTATATTTTGGATCAATCATGTTAAAGAAATACAATAATAAAAAGATTAAAAGAATCACCCACTATCTTTCCTCTATCATGGTTAATTACTTTGCTTTCTCACTTCGCTTGGATCCTTGGTTAAGATGCATCTATCCTAGTACTTTATAATATTATTTATGTTATATAAATTTCACATATGTATATATAAATTTTGCATATGTATATATAAAAGTATTCTCATATGTATATAAATAGCTCATACATTTTGCCAGTTTGGTTGTTTAATGGTTCATGCTCTGCATTGCTATTAGTAGGCTCTATACATGTTGCTATACTTTTATGCAGTCCATCTCTTATTATCTGAATTATAAATTCGAGCAGTTAACTTGTTGCGGCGCAAGAAAGGTGCTTATTTTTCCTGGTGCAGTGCAGAGCGAGACAAGGTTAAATGCATTTCAAACAGTTTGATTGAGTTTCAAGGTGTTCTCCAGTATAGTCAAATTTGAAGAGATGTTGTCTTGTCGGGTTATATAAATATTTTTATTTAAGGAAAAAAATAATGATAATAATTTAATTACTAATTATAATACTTTTATTTTATCGAACATAAAAACACAAATAAAAATAAAAAATAATAAAATAATTATATAGATTTTTTTTCTCTGCAAATACTAACTTCTATTAACTGAAACATAAAATATTTTTAAATATGAGCGAGGCATATCTGCACTCGACAAAACAGTGCTGCCCCATGACAGACAAGCTGGGGCAAGCCATTACAGAGTCCCTGAAACCAGAAGCATACGTAGAGAAGACCATACATCGGCTAGGAGAGAAACTGAGTTTGTCCAAAAACCCAAAAAAACATGCAGCGCCGCGAACACAGAGTGAGCAAAATCCCATCTGGGAGCTATAGACTAGTAAGACAGATACATAAAAGAGTTAACCCAAGTTTTGAGATCTGAACAAAAACAAGAGAGACTGTCCCAGGAAATACTATTTCCCTTGCACCGGTTCATTAATATCCTTCTCGTCTTAGGCCGTATTGCCATCCTTGAGACCTTCATTACCACTGAGATCGCTGTCAGGGATGGTGATGGCCTGTTCCACGTCACCATGAACTTTATCTTTAGCCAAAGGCACAGTGTCGTCCAGAGGAGGGAGATTTCTGAAAAGAGCCTCCTGTTCAGCCTTTTCTTTAGCCCAATTATCCTTATTGTTGTGGTCCGTGGAGTTGTCATTACCAGGAGAGGGCTCAGGGGCGATGCAGGTTAAGGGGGTGACAAGATTTTCCTCCTCCGAGAGAATGAGAGTGATGTGAGCCGTGATCAGAGGTCTGTGCAGGTTGCTCTGGAATTTAAAGTGCGTAGTTTGAAAAGCACTGTTGGGTTTGGGCTTCCTACCAGAGCTAGCAGACGGCTCAACTTCCTGAGCGAGAGAGGGACTCAGCGGTTCCGCCGCAGTTTCCAGGGCAAAACCGGCAGGAGAATGCAAACGGGTGTCTCGGCGGCCCCCAGAGCGATGGCGTTTACCAGAGTGAACCATTATGTCAGAACAAAGGGAGTTAGGTGAAGGATTATGCACAGTATGACCAACAGAACAAGGAAAATTAAGGCCAAAGGTATGCTTAACCAGGCTACCAACTAACCAAACCAAAGTGTCGACCAATAGCTCCACATTAACGATTAAGACATCCACAGAGATAGCCAACATAAACAAAGTGCAGAAATTCAGAACAGGAAGAGGATTACCCTTAGGAAAACTGTCTGTGGGCTTGCGGCCGTGCCCCTGAATTATGCCATCAATCTCTGCTGCCGTCCGCCCGACCGAAATGCCGCGTCTAAGAGCACAGAACAGGGTGAGAAAGCCATGGATCGCCATAGTTATAACCCAGAGAATGTTGCATCGAACGACGCCGAGCATAAATGCCGATCCCATTCCCGATCTAAACTTAATGACATACCTGCTCTCGCATGTTTTAACCTCCCGAGAAGCCACGCTGCCTTGCAACTGGCAGTACATAGCATTAAATGTTTGCATGGAGAACCGTGCGAGCATGCCTACCACCCGGATCCAGGAAATTATACAGATTTATTAAAGATAGAGAAATAATTTTTATAAAATATAAACATTTAAAATTAAATATAGATCTACATTAATCTTAAAAAATATTATAAAATATATTTAAAAATATTAAGTAATAATTATAAATATTTAAATTATTTTTAATTTAACTATATAAATAATAACATTAATGAAAAAAATAAAATTACTTAATTATAAAATAACGAAAAACAAAAAAGCTATAAACAAACAAATCACTTTCTGATTTTTAATTTCATTTTTACTTAAAAATATTTAAATAAACAAATAAAAATAAGAAGTACAACTCTATATTTGGCTTTTTACAAATAAAAATAAGAAGTACAACTCTATATTTGGCTTTTTAACTACCTTGAATGTCTTTAATAGGTCACAATAAAGCATTTTGGTCGTATCTAATTTTAAATAAACAAATAAAAATAAGAAGTACACCTCTATATTTGACTTTTCACTACCATGGATTCTTTAATATGTCACAATAAAGCATTTTGTTCATATCTTTAGTAGTTGTTTGTTGGGTGGCATTTTGGAAAATTAAAGATATTATTTAAAATTATTTTAAAATTGTTAATGCTTAAGTAATTAATAATAATAAAATTTGAGTAATTATATAAATCAGTTTAGATCTATTTTAATACTGGATTTATCAAGTATCGAGAGGGATTAAATCTATTTAGGTGCAAAGCTATTTCTTGAGTGCAAAACTTGAGGAAAGGTTTGTAACTCGAGAGATTTGATCCCTCATGGCCCTTGATAGCTCTGGTGTTAAGAGATCCGGTGTTAAGATGGATTTAGGCTAGTTTCAGTCGTGTGCGGTCATACAAAATTTGCTAAACATCTAATTATTTTGATCATTTTAAATATGCTCAATATTTCTAAGATTAATTCGATCAATTTAATTTAAAATTTTCTTAGTTACCTCAATTTGTTGAGATGAGAGACTCTTAGTAACTTGAATGATGAAATACAATTTTTTTTGATAAATAGAAAATGTGAATACTAAGAATATAGTCTATTACAAACAATCTTCATTGCAATCAATCTGAAACTATTTTCTTCTACTGTTTCTATTATCAAACCTATTAGTTTTTCCATTTTCTGTTATCGATCATATGAAAAGAGTAGTTGGAAGCATAGACCATTCAAATATTTGACTCTATCTACTGTATTAAACAACATACCTCGTCTCTATTTCTCTCCAATATTAATAGTAGTTTTCTCCAAAGTCAATCATACCTTATCTTTGTTTCTCTCCAGTATTAATAGTACTTTTCTCCAAAGTCAATCATTCTGACTTATGGAGTGTTAAACCCCAAATAATTTTCAATGGTAGTTATTTTCTATTACTCCATTGAAATGCAAAGTAATTAACAATGTTGAATGATGGAAAATGGAAATAATAAGAATGTAGCCAATTATAAATAGTTTATAGTTTCAAGAAGCAAACATTTTGGGTAAGCAAACATTATTAATCTAATTACTTTGAAATTAATGCACATTATTAATTTAATTACTTTGAAATTAATATACATCATACATCTTGTTACATCAAATTAGAAATCAACCTCTACACTAAAATCAACCCATGTAGTGCAAACAATCAAATAGGATTAGAAACCAACATCTATACTGAAATCAATGCATCTAGTGAAAGAAATCAAGTAGGATTAGAATTCAATATCTACACTGAAGTCAACGCATCTAATGCAAGTAATAAAATATGAGTAGAAATCAACATCTACGTTGAAATCAACGCCTATTAAATATGATTAGAAATCGGCATCTACGTTGAAATCAATGCATCTAATGCAAGCGATTAAATAGGATTAGAAATTAATATCTACACTGAAACCAATGCATCATGTACAAGCAATCAAATAAGATTAGAAATTAAAATGTACACTGAAACCAATGCATCTAATGCAAGCAATCAAATATGAGTAGAAATCAACATGTACGCTCAAATCAATGCATCTAGTGTAAGGTATTAAATGTGATTAGAAATCGACATCTACACTAAAACCGATCCATCATGTGCAAGCAATCAAATAGGAGTAGAAATCAACATCGACACTGAAATCAATGCATCTAGTGGAAGGTATTAAATAGAATTATAGATAAATATCACACTGAAATCAATGCATATAGTGCATGTGATCAAATATGATTAGAAATCAACAACTACATTGAAATCAATACATCTATTTTAGTGAAAATATAAAATATTCATGACTTTCTAGATCTAACTTCTATGTATGTATTTGTCTCTGTGAGACTCTTTCTTCTTCTCTCTCTCTCCACCTTCCATTATGTGTTTATCTCCCTCCTCTCTTTTTCTCTCTTCCCCTCCCTCTCTCCCTCGTCTCACTCTACCTGCCTCTCCCTAACTTTCTCTAACTTTCTCTTCTTTCCTCTCTCCCCCTGCCATATATATTTATACCTCCCTCCATCTCTCCTTATTTGTCTCTGTATCTCACCCCTCTAAACACATGCCATGCTTTCTCTCTCTCCCCATATTATATATCTATATATCTCTCCCTCTTCCTTTCCCTCTCTATCTATTCCCCTTCTTTCTTTCTCTCTCTCTCTCTCACACACTCACTCTCCATCTCTCCCTTGCCACTCCCTCTCCACGTTTGTCTCTTTATGTCTTTCTTCCCCTTCCAACTCCATCTCTCTCTCCCCCTCTCTCTCCTCTCCCTCAAGTCCTCTCTCATTTTCCTTCCTCTCTCTCCCACCTCCCTCTGTCTCTACCCCCACCATACACACACACACTCTCCACCCTCCAACTCTATCACTATCTCCCTCCCTCTCTCCTTCTCTCTCTTCCCCCATCTCCTCTCTCCCTCATTCCATCTTCATCTCTCCCTTGTCACTCCCTCTTTCCCCCTCCAAATTCATCTCTCTCCCTCCTCTCTCTCTTCCTTTCTCTCTCTCTCACTGTGTATTTCACCTCTATGTATCTCTCCCACACTCTGTTCCCCCTTCCATCTGACTCTCTTTCTTAAATATGATCCCATTGTATTGTATTTAAGAAAGTATTTAAACTAATAAAAAACATAATTGGTTATAAAATATTAAACCTATATTTTGGATCAATCATGTTAAAGAAATACAAAAATAAAAAGATTAAAAGAATGACCCACTATCTTTCCTCTATCATTGTGAATCACTTTGTTTTCTCACTTCGCTTGGATCCTTGGTTAAGATGCATCTATCGTAGTACTTTATAATATATTTATGTTATATAAATTCACACATATATATATATAAAAGTATTTCATTTTTTAATTTATTAAAACCTCCATTTAATCTCTATAAAATATTGTTAGTAGACGTGAGGATGGAGGGTTTAGATATACCTCGTAAGTAATTATAATCCTTTTATCTTAGATTAATTAAAAATGTTATAAAATAGATAAAATAAAATATTTGTAAAATATTTTTATTTTGAAATAAGTTATTGTTTTTGGGCATGTGGTATTGATAAGCAAAGGTATTGGCCCATGGTATTGTAACAATTAAAAGCCTAGATCCATAACATAATAATGAAAAGTCTAGATGGCCCATTGTATTGATAAACCATGGTAGTATCCCATGGTATTATAATTTTATTTCCTCCTCTCCCTCTCTATCTTTCTCTTGTAGGTATTGGCCCATCGTATTGCAAAAAACCCTACTTAGAAGTTAATAATATCCATGGTAAATATTCATGATTAAAAATCTTGTCATATCATAAATATTAAGTTTTTATGGGCTTATTAATCAAATTTAAAGATGGAATACATCTATATTAAGTGTTACAAATATATTTATTACATAAAATACAATGTTACGATATTATATGTTACCCAATATTTATAACCACCCCAACCTAATAAATAGTGGCGAAGGGTGGGCAGAAATATTAATTAAAATGTAATTTTATTAAAATTTACCTAATATTTACATTCTACTCAATATTTCCCCACATTCCTAAACCCGATTATTATTATTACAGAAATTACACAACCTAAAACCTAAATGCCAAGAAATTTACCTCGTTATTATTACACGATATGCCCAATTGAATATTTTGTTTCCTTTACCTAATTTTCTTTGTTATTCAATGAATAAGCTAAGCGATCTCTTTTGAGAGAAATCTCAATCCTCTATCCCCATGTCATAAAAAATATTTTATGAATATTCCATTAAGATTAAATCCCTTTCATCCACCTAATAATTATCCATAATTATATTAAAATTTTAAAATCCCTTCAATAATTAAATTAAAAATTTTGGAAACTCGATCCCTATTAACATAATATTTAATTTATAAACAAGTGTCATTTGAAATGCGTTATGATTTTTGGGCATGTGGTATTCATAAGCGATGATGGTATTGAAACAAAGTCAAATTACAAATTAAGAATCTCCATAATAAAGTGGGATGAATCTACATGGTTAAAAATCTCGTTTGATGGTTTTTCAAATATATATATATATATAATATATATAATATAATATATGTTTAACTTATATAAATTCTTTTTATACTGTATATAGAATATCCTTATTAATACAAGATTTATTAGATGTTTTCTCAAATATATATATGTTTAACTTACATATTAATTCTTTTATATTGCATATATAATATCCTTATAATACAAGATCCTTTAGTATATACACTATAAAAAATTAATATATAAGTTAAACATATATATATTTGAAAAAACAATCTAACAAGATTCTAACCATGGAGATTCATCTCACTTTATTATGGAGATTCTTAATTTGTAAATAGACTTTCTTATAATACCATGGCTTATGAATACCACATGCCCAAAAACCATAACTCATTTCAAATGACACTTGTTTATAAATCAAATGTTATGTTAATAGGCATAGAGTTTCCAAAAATTTAATTTAATTGTTGAAGGGATTTTAAAAATTTAATCTAACTATGGATAATTACTAGCAATTTTCCCTAAAAGTGCAAAGGTACACCAAGGAATAACAGATTTGGAAGTCTATTATTTTGAAAAAATAAATCACTAAACATTAAAAACTCTTATTTTTAATAAAGTAAATATTATATAAACATGGAGAGATAGATCTCCTCTATTCGAGGGACTCGTTCCTTTGGCCACTCTAATCTCTTCTGTAAGTTCTGTGAATAATGTTGCCTAGAAAACACAGCATTGGATTGTCCAAAAATGAGGCGATAGACAAGTTTAGAAAGCTCAACCATTTCTTTGGCAGGGGTCCTTCTAGGTGATTTTGGGATATGCTCCATACTTTCAATGAAACAAGACCATCCATGGGAGATGTAAGAGGTCCACTTAGGTTATTGTAAGATAAATAAGGTTATTCTAAGTTTATTAAAACTTCCTAAATATGGTGGAATCTGCCTAGTCAATCTGTTTCTGCTCAAATTTAGTGTAATTGTCAGACTTGTAAGGTTCCCGAGTGTGGGATGGATAGGAACTCTGAGCTGCTTGCCTCCAAGATTCAGTTCTCGCAATTGCTATAATTTGAATAAGACCTTTGGAATGCTTCCATTTAGTTGGTTCTCGTGGACAATAAGATACTCTCATCTGGTAATGTTTGAGAGCTCAATTGATATTGAACTATTCAAAAGGTTGAAACCCAAATCAAGGAAATGAAGTTTCTATAGTTTTGCAATACTATACTGGAATATCTATTATTTAAGGGGTTGTTTAAAGGCCATAATTTAGTCAGGACAGGGAATGCCAGAATCAAGTAAGAATTTTTTCAAGAAATCTGATTGTGGGAATGTTTAAATAATTTCTTTTTAATGGAAATAGATTCAACACCATCAAAAACTCCAATAATACTGTAACATCCCTAAAAACACTCAACATAAAATCAACATTTATGAGATAGTAATTTAAAAGTTACCAATTAGTTACAAAAACTAATTCTTGATATTCTTGAAAGTGAATGAAAATGAATGAAGAAAGAAAATGGGAATCCTAGGCAAGATATTGGGGAAATCTCCCAGGCAATGGCGAATTGTATGGAAGAAAATGGTTACGCGTTGGGTTCGAATCCGGTTGCCTCGCATCAACGACATTATCTGGAAGGTTGTATATGTTTTAGAGTCCATACTTCTCGTCCTATTTCTCTCCTTTTTCTTCTTTTGTTGTGGGTGTAAGATGTAGCCAACCTTGCTAATTGCATTGGACTTTCACTGGCATTTCTACCTGTACTTTTGTTTATTTGTTTAGAAGATTCGAATTGTGGATCTGTGGGAATGGGAATGACAGTTCATGTCAGGGCATACGAGGGTGGTATGCATGGAAACTGGCGTCTTCAATGCGCATTAACTCGAAGCTAGCAGCCTGCAATAATGTTTTTGTCATGATAGCGAAGACAACACGCAACGATCCACATTTTCACTGACTAATTGCATGGTGAAATTGGATGTCCAAGCAAACACTTCACTATTGTGGATGTTCCTTGAACCACAATGCACAGAGAAGAGAAAACTTTTGCACCCTGAAAGAAAAGTATTAAATGTTCAAATGATTGAGAATCTTGCTTTTGGTTCCCTTCGCAAATTCCTACATGATACCAGGAATTCTTCATAGTGTTTCCATTCACAATGCCTTTGGATTTCTCGTTGGTCTGTTTGCATTTTGGATAGCTTGTTGGTGGTACCACTGAAAAAAGAAGTTAATCTCTTGCATAGAAAGATATGGCCAATAATGTTCATGTTGTTTAAAGTAAAATCTTTATTTTTGTGCACAAAGTATTGCAATGTATTGCAAATTTCTTATGCATTAAAATATTACAGATTTGTGCACAAAGTATTGCAATGTATTGCAAATTTCTTATGCATTAAAATATTGTAGAGAAGTCCTTTTGAAAATGTTTGTTTTTTAGTTTATGCACAGTAAAAGCTAAGTAGTTTTGTGATTTTTTAAAGAGTGTTAAAAGCTAAGTAGCTTTATTATTTCTTTGGGATAAATTATACAAGATTCTTGCTAAGTACCCAAGATATCATTTTGAAAATAGATGTATGAAACATCTAAAGTTCTTGAGGAGATTGTTGTTATATATTTTCTTGGCAAAGAAAATATATTAGTTCATATAGATAAAGATTATATATTCCTCTTAGTAAAGAAAATAGGGTTTTTACTTGAATAACAAAATAGGGTTTTTACTTGAATAACCGTGTTTTTACTTTAATGCAATTTGTTTCTTATTATTTCCTATAGGGTTTTTACTTGAATAACAAAATAGGGTTTTTACTTGAATAACCGGGTTTTTACTTTAATGCAATTTGTTTCTTATTATTTCCTCTTAGTAAAGAAAATAGGGTTTTTACTTGAATAACAAAATAGGGTTTTTACTTGAATAACCGGGTTTTTACTTTAATGCAATTTGTTTCTTATTATTTCCTCTTAGTAAAGAAAATAGGGTTTTTACTTGAATAACAAAATAGGGTTTTTACTTGAATAACCGGGTTTTTACTTTAATGCAATTTGTTTCTTATTATTTCCTCTTAGTAAAGAAAATAGGGTTTTTACTTGAATAACAAAATAGGGTTTTTACTTGAATAACCGGGTTTTTACTTTAATGCAATTTGTTTCTTATTATTTCGAAATAATCTTAAATAGACAAAACATTTTTGTTAATAAATTTAATGCAACTTGTTTCTTATTATTTCGAGATAATTTTAAATAGACAACATTATTGTTAAATATAAGTAAACATTTTTGTTAATAAATTTAATGCAACTTGTTTCTTATTATTTCGAGATAATTTTAAATAGACAACATTATTGTTAAATATAAGTAAATAAAAATTGTGAGGGAAAATTTAATGAATTTAATTGATATTTTGAGTAAAATTATAATTTGTAAGGAATTTAGACTTCTGTGATCCATAACATGATAATTTTAAATAGACAACATTATTGTTAAATATAAGTAAATAAAAATTGTGAGGGAAAATTTAATGAATTTAATTGATATTTTGAGTAAAATTATAATTTGTAAGGAATTTAGACTTCTGTGATCCATAACATTGTTTAGAAATTTTCGGCAAAATCACATAAATAATCTTTTGTCGACGCGTGGACAAAAGATTATTTATGTGATTTTGCCGAAAATTTCTAAACAAAATTATAATTTGTCTATTTTCAAATTTTGGAAAACAAAATCAATAAATTAATATTTTCAAAATGTATATTCTCAAAGAAGTTTGGTATTGAATTTTAGACGATTAAATTTTTTTCCCTCACCAAATCAAATCAAATTCAAATCTAGTAAGTATGGTTTAGACCATGCTTCGTATTGAAACCACAATTCCCACTGTCTGAGTAGTTCACATAAATTTGGTGCCTCACCATCATAAATTTCGGCAATATGTTTCTTAACATTTAAATACGATGAACGTTTGGAGATGTGTGCCACGAAATATCACGTCGCTGCCGAAACCCTTGTCGACCCATTAAAGTTTATTGAGCTTTCAAGTTGCCAACACAACAATCCTTCAAGGTTGAGACGATTGATTGTTCAGACGTGAAGCATAAATATGGAGCCAAATCCCACAGCGCGGATAAGTATAGCTAGAGGTAGGCAAAGTACCTTCTATATAAACATTTCTGCAATTCGTTCCCATTTGCTATGAACTTGCTCAATTCAAGTTATTATACCGTATTCCCACCGAGTCATCGATGAGCGTTGCTCCAGTTTCCCTTGAATGTAACTGCTCTCCACCTATTTTGCGCAGTACCAAGGCTTGCGGGAATTGAACCCACGACGCAATGTGGACGATTTCTTCATAAACCGAGAGCTGAAGCATTGCTCATAGTAACAATTTGTTTGATTTCATTTGTGGTGTATCAATGTAGAATTAAAATTTTGGGTTTCGTGTGCAGGTCGTAGAAATGATAAGATCAGGGCTATAATGGCGTCCAATCGCAAGCGAGAAAAGGATCCGAAGAAGGGAATCATTATAACAGCAATGGGGATCGTTATAACGAGAAAGAGTATAACGCCTTCTTTATTGTGCTACGGGCGGGCGCCGGGCGACCGAGCGTGCACGCGACGGGCGGACGAGTTGCAATGAGTAGGCCGGCGTGCACGACGGGCGTGCGGGTAGAGCGCTGGCGGACCTACATGGCAGAGTGACATTTACACGAGTTATTTGTGACGAAAGACAGAAATGCAATTATGACACTTACGAACGACGCTTGGAATAAGAGCGGTGGAAGGAGGCTTATACCCAACAGAGTATGGTTGCGTTGGAGGGCTGGCCAACGGGTTCCAAGAGCGTTAGGGGTGTGTAACCATGCGTTTGGGGGTCGGCTGGGCAAGCCACCACCCACTCCAAACATGCGTATATATGAGTGCGTTTTGGAGGTCATTTGCAGACAATTCGAACTCACACAACTTCGCATAAGGGTGCAGAGCTCAAGGGCGCAAAGGGGACAAGAGACATGCGCATAACTCATGCGCCCCTCTTGGTCTAAAACCGTACATTGGAGGTGACACTTGGTAAAGGTCGAAGTGCAGGCAGGTGTGCCGTGGGTGGATTGAAGTGCAGATTTGTGTAAGGCTTGAGGAGGGGGTCTTGGTGTCTCGGGTGAGCACCCTCCCACCGTGCAAGGTATGCACGAATGTTGTAAAAGGCAGGTTTGCCTCTATTGTAAAATTGGCTAAGTATAGACTTGGAGTTTTGCCAAGTATACTTGTGAAGCTTGTATTATCAAAGAAAGACTGATTAATAAACATTGTTGGGCAGAATCGTATTCGAGGGAGTTTCCCCTCCCTTTATACATTGCAATTGTTGTTCTCTTTTATAATTGCTGATGATAATGAATGAGTATGGGTGTTCATTGTATAAAGGTTATGCATAATAATACTTGGTTGAGAATCACAAACTAAGTAGGAGAAAGTAAATTAGGCATAGTCCATGTGCATGAGTATTGTTAAAAAGAAAATGTTCGGTGGTGCCGTACCTCGCCGACATGGTTGAAAGACCACCATAGGCTTGGGGACGTGACAGTTGGTATCAGAGCTAGTCTAAAAGACTTGGACGATTCTTGCAAGACTGGGTTGAGCAGGTTGATCGTAACAGTGAAGAGTCAAGAAGGATGTCTATCTTGCAGGAAATGGGTTTTGCAACCTTCAAGGAATTTGAAGGGAGTCTACTTGAAGAATCAAGGGAGGTTGAACAAAGGTTTGCAGAATGGGGTAAAAGCTTGTTCAAGGCAAAGGATGCTCTTCGTGCCTTGATCAAGGAAGGGATTTTTGACGGGGATAGGGATGAAGCCTATCGACTTGCGAAGGAAGTGGACTTGTTTGAGGCAGAACTCAAGGAATTGGAGATAAGGCAGGAATTGATTCGAAAGAAGTGGGAATGGCTAACTCTTGAGGAGAAGCATTCCATAGCTTTCACTCATAAGGAGAAAGCTGCAAAATGCGATGATAAGAAAGAGGAAGCCGTGATAGTTGAAGATGTTGCAGACATGATCATGATGGAGGATGAGCTTGAGATTGATCAAGTTGGACCAGGATTGTGCAGTTTGTAGACATGTATGGATGAGGGTACTCTCATGGAGGAACCTCATGATGGTGATGACAATGTAAGTACTATTGATACATGTGTTTCATTTGAGCATTTGGTAGATGGACCGTGTTATCTCAAAATCAAGTCCTAATAGGCTGCTGGTCAGGTTGACTCTAAGTAACTATTTCAAACCAAGATTTTGACTAAGGCTTAGCCTCCTTAGCCCGAGAGGGCTCTCTCAAAAGGGTTATTGATTTTGATTAATGATAAGAGGGCTAACTCTTGTGGTGTAACAACATAGACAAATATAATGGCTGGATAAACATTTCATAAGTTCCCATTGGGCCTATGGAGTCAATCATACTTCAGTAAAAAATGACACTACCTTTGCATAGAAGTCAGGGCACTTAGCATTTAAATGTTCAGAATACAACTTACATAAAACCACAGTTCACACAACATGCATACAGGAAGTCAGAGCACAATCAGTGAATTCTGAGTGATTATGCATCCATGCAACTGAAAAAAGACATTAAGGAAAGAACAAAACACCTAATTATGAACATGGACAAATCCTTCATGATCCTGAAAGAAAGTAGATGCTTTGTATTACTGAAAATGGTCATTACATAACAAAACAGTATTCTGCTAGCAAATTCCAACCCTCATTACATTGCTGTTGCAGCTATATATAAATCCTTAATCCTAACAATTGAGTTTCCCCCAGCATGAGGGAATTTTAAAAATCGACCTTATCTCTAATGACACCTATCAGCTATTTAACTGTCTATTAAATACAAATAACATGCTGACTGGAACTTTTAAAAAGTTCTAAATTAACTAGGACTCTAACTCTCTTTTCATGCCATAGTGGCTACTCCTCGTCCTTTGACACCTGGTCTTCTTTTAAATGGATAAGCTGGACATTTAAATATGCCATATTGGCCTTTGAATGCTGAATCCCTATCTGCCCCGTGGTATTAGGAGATGTTCCCTGTTTCTCGGCTTCTGTTTTCCACACTTTGCTCGAACATGTAATAACACTTTTCTGAGCCTTTAATAACCCAAGGTATGGAACGTTGCCATGTTTTAGATATGCTGTAGGCTGTAGTGATGGACAAGTGTCTCCTTTTCAAAAACTCCCGCTCATAATATCAAACTGTTTGTCTGCATTTAAATCATCACCTACAGCAGTTTCGTAGCGCGCTACGAAACTGCTGTTTTATTTAAAACAGTTTGCTTTTTGACCCGAGAACTTATATCACCCAATCATCGATTGCCAAAAATTCCCTTTGATGTTTCATATGTGTAACAGGGATTTAAACATCTTCAAAACACTAAGATTAAGCAAAATTAACAAAAATTGGGGACAAAACCTTTCCTGAAGAGCGAATTCATTTATTAGGTAACCGGCTTAGTTCTGCCTTCAGGTCTTCAGCAGCTTTCTTCAGTTGGTTAATCTCTTCTTCAGCTGCTTCTATTTGGCTTTTCATGGCTGCCACATAATCTCCTTGAGATGTGATGGCTGCTTTATTTGTGCTGCTCTTTTGCTGAGGTCGTGTCCCTTCCCCTGTTTCCTCTTTTTTGGGCAGTGCTTCCTGTACCTGCTGGAATTTTCTGGTCATAGGTCTTCTAGGTTTAAAAATGAATTCCTGAGCTGGCTCATCAAACTTAAGCCTTTTTGAGGCCTTGGTTTTCTTAACACTTTCCTGTGGTGACTGTGTCAAATCAATCTGAATTGGTTTGGATTGCTCTAATTCAATAGCCTGTAATAAATCATTTAGGCTTGCCTTAGACACAGGGCTCTCTTCGAAAGCTATAGCTTTACCCTTTTCTTTATTAATTTGGCTTCTTGTCCTTACCCTTGAGACTGTTTCAGATTTGCTTGCTTCAGGTACAATCTTCTTACCCTGAGTCTTCTCCTTTGTTGATTTCTGAGGCTGTTCTTGAATGACTAATGGCTTCACTGGTTTTGGTAGCTGTGGCTTGGTTTTCTTTTTAGCCCTTACCTCCCTTTGAAGCTCAGCAATTGTAAACTCTCTGGCTGGTTGTGGAGTAAGACCAGTCTTACTTTGGAATCCAGCCATGAAGATAAAAGAACTCCAGTCTCTGCCTATCTTTTGGAGGGCATCTAAAACCAGCAACTTAATCAGACCATGATGAAATAAAGAGGTTTCACAATCCTCTTTCCTCAGTTGCACCTTATCACACATCTTACTTAAACTGCGAAATAAATAAAACGGAATGTCTATGGAGACTTTCCCGGTAAAATGCAAGAGCAGTTTAAAATGATAATGATAAACCTTATTGTACCTTCCTTCACAGGTCAAATACTTTTGTATGCAGGTGAGAAGAAGAGCATAATGTTCCTTGAGATAATACCTGGGCACTGCTTTTGTGAAGTCTTCATTTACATAAGCCTCTTTTAAGAACTCCTTACAAGGATTCCTATCAAATTTAAAATTTTTGAACCATTCCTCCTGTCCTCTTGGGATCTCGGTTACAGGAGCTATTGCTTCTGGAGAAACCGATATCTCTAACATGGCTACCTTTGAATTCAAACCAGTGAAATTTAGTGCAAACTCTTTAGTTACCTGTGCATGCCCTCCTTGTAACTTTTTACAAAATCTCCAGCACCCGGCATCTTTAAACGCTTTCTTCACGCCTTCATCTCTCAACGTTATGTCCAGGCCTTCAGGTTCATTCCTTTGACATTTGCCGGATCTGTGCTCCTTTCTCTCCATTTTCACTTTGAAATCTTCACAGCCAAATTCTAACAGCTCCGGTCGAGATGGTGATACAACTCCTCTTTTTTATTCAGCCTCATTTGTAATCAGGCTCGCTTGAACAGGCTCGCTTGAAATTCAAATTGAAACATGACTGGTCACTCATGCAACACTCACGACCATTATTAAGGACTATGCACGGTAAAATCTCTTGGGAATGATATCTCCGTGCATATCAAAAATCTATTGGTGGAGTAGCGGCAAATGAACGTTCAGACATGATTCAAGAGGTACTCAAACTGACATGAGTGGACGCACATGCTGACTCACCTATGGACTTGACATTTCGGGAAAGATTCGCTGCGGAATGCACGAATCCATGATTTCGCAACGCTATTAGTTATATTTTTTAATGATGCGCTGCGAAACTGCTTAATCATTACGCGCTGCGAAACTGCTTAATCATTACGCGCTCCGAAACTGCTAGACTATGATTGCGCTGCGAAATGCGCAAATAAGACTGCGCTGTGGAATCACTAAAAGACACGGTGACTTGGCATAGACAAGACATGACTATGGAATAATGATGAGTGGAGGAAAGCCAATAGGAGCAGAGTATGATTTAGGCTAAAAAAAACCTTTAAAACTCCGAATCCTAAGTGAGACAAATAAAAATGAAACCAGCTTAAACATAGACCTTTGTCATCAAACTAAGGCATGTAACTATATGCATCAAACCTTTAGTTCTAAGTGATAATAGTGGCTCCACTTAGGATAGTGTGCTCCTGTAGTACACTAAGAACTCGCAGGTCCAGTGCCTTATTCAAGTTCTGAAAACATAAACAGAGTTGACAAGCATTCCTTTTAGCTTTGTGGGCCTTCACCTCGGGCTTAAGCTTCATGTTCAGCTTGTCATTTATTTACAACAAGAAAAACTAGTAAAACGGTTATATACAATGTTTGTGAGACACTTGGTCGAGATTTAATCAATTGTAATGCTTTAGGAACCTGCCATTAACATGTCCTCCAGCATATGGTGTTCCATCAACCTCCTGTAGAATATAGGTGTTATTCCCATGGAAAGCAGAAATCTGATATGGCCCTTTCCACAAATTTTCAAATTTACCATGTTTACCTTTCTCTTCAATTCTAGCTTCCCATTTCAGGACTTTGTCATTAATCTGAAATGTAACCTCTTTGATATTTTTGTCAAATGCTCTTTTGACCCTGTTTTGGCTTTGTTGATGACCGTCAAACACCTCATTCCTTTTTTCCTGTAAAGCTATGAGCTGATTTATCCTTCGTTGTATAGCATTTGGCTCCTCTTCTAATCCTTGAATCAGATTCATTACTGGTACTCCGAGAGATGTTGGAAATATAGCCTCTGTCCCATACACAAGCTCATATGGTGATGTTCCAATTGATCTTTTTGTGCAAATCCGGTCAGCCCACAAGGCATATTTCAGTTTCAAATGCCAAGCCTTTTTATTTTCTTGTAGCAGCTTCTTAATGATTCTCACAAGGCTCTTTTTTGAAGACTCAGCTAAACCATTTCCCTGTGGATAATAAGCAGTGGAATGTCCAAGGGAAATGTGATATTGATGACAAAATTAATCATTCTTTTGGACTTGAAAGCTTGAGCATTATCTGTAATGATCTTGATTGGGCAACCAAATCTTGATAATATATTATTTTCTAAGAAAGAAATAATCACTTAATCATTTGCTTTCCTTGTGGGTATTGCCTCTATCCACTTTGTAAAGTAATTGGTGGCTGTGAGAATCCAGCGATGCTGTCCTGATGAGGGAGGATGGATTTCCCCTATAAAATCTAATCCCCACTGCTGGAAAGGTGCTTCAACATAAGTAGGAACCAAGGGCATTGGCATGAGCTTTCTCTTTCCTTCGAAAACTTGACATTCATGGCATGTGGCTATCCTTTTATAAATATCTCTAAACACAGTTGGCCAAAAATAGCCAGCTCTCAAAACCTTGTTTGCAGTGGCTTTCCAATAGTGATGACCTCCGCAATCTCCCTTGTGAAACTCATCAATTACTTTATCAGCTTCTTCTTCAATGAGACATTTTAATAATATTCCTCCTGCATCTTTCCAAAACAAATTTTGGTCATGCACAAAATATCTGAGAGATTTTAACTTGGTAAACCGAGCTTTGGATTTTTATAGGTTATCTAGAGCTCTATTATGTTGCAAAACAAATGTTACATCCTTATACCATTATGAGATCAAGAATTTCTCATTTATCTGGACTATCTCTTCTTCATTTTCAGAAATTTCTGAGATTTCTGTGCTTAAATTAATATCAATACAGTCCAGATTTGACTGAGTCAACAATTTGGCTAGGCCTTGACCTTTTACCAATTTGGTTGGTTTGATCTCAATATCATACTCCAACAACTTTGCTATCCACTTTCCCCTTTTTCCATCTGGATCAGCTTGTGTAAGAATATCTTTTATAACAGTATTTGGCACGTATGCAACAATGTGAGAGTGCAAAACATAAATCCTGAAATCCTTAATTGCTTTCACTAATGCATAAGCTTGTTTCTCTAGGATATTATATTTCAATTCAGCATTAGCCAATGTCTTGCTAAAGAAAGAAATGGGCTGTTTAGTACCTTGACTTCCTTTTTGCAATAAAACTCCAGCAATTGTGTCATCAGAAGCAAATGTGAAGATCA
>APFE030579177.1:0-12605 GCA_000404065.3 Pinus taeda
GGTAGAACTTATGTTTAGTTTAGGGTTTTTTGCCCTAGAAGGCAACCCCTCTCTTTGTATGAGGGCATTGTATTTGAGGCTGTGAGATAGATGTGTATTCTGTGTGTGAGCAAGCAACAGAGAGGTGAGACTGTGAGAGAAGACAGAGGATATTACAGCGGATTCGCTATAGGTTGTGTCTCTTCATTTTGCTGGATAATAGAAAGGAAGGACTGGCTGTTCGAGGTGGACGTAGCCCAAACTGGGTGAACCACGTATATCTGTGTCTCTCTTGTTTTGTGCGTTTTCTGCGTTTATATTTTTGCAATATTTTATGTGTTCCATTGCTCCGTAATATATATAATATTCTAACACGATTCATTGAAATTGCCAGACCTCTCATTCCTCTCAAAGAATGGCAAATTAGACTTAATGCTTCAGATTTCTTGGCTCTTTGCACAAAGTAAAAGCATAACACTCTCTTCTTTGATGGGGCAGCTAAAGGCAATCCGGGCAATTCCAGAGCTAGTGGAGTTGTTAAAAAAGATGATGGCAGAACTGTTCTTAGATATGCCTAGGGAGTGGGCTTCAATACCAGCATCCAAGCTAAATCCCTGGTCCTTCTCCAAGGTCTGATGCAACTTAAATCTCTCAGTATCAACAATCCAATTGCGATGGGCGACTCTCAGTCTATCATAAAAATCATTGTAGACATCTCTTCCCCTTCAGATCTAAGATTGTCCAGATTGATCGACAGAATAAGAACCCTGTCAAATTCCTTTCAGAGCTTGAATTTCTATCATGTCAAGAGAGACAACAACAAAGATGTTGACGTTGAAGCTAATAAAGTTGTTCTCCTCCCTCTCGGAGTCATCCTCAGAGATGGACCAGAAGGCTGGGATCCCATTTCGTAACTGTCTAGTGAATATGTTATACTGTCTTTTATTGGAGCAGTTTGTCTGCATTTTTAAAGTGGGAAAGATAGAGGCGGTTGCCCGAAAAATAGCTTGTAAAAATCTCTGGCGTAGTAAAGAAAAAGACGCATCGGTCCTGGCCAAGGAGTTTTCTAGACTTCGGATAGCATTTTGTAATCAGTTTTGAGGCATTTTGGCCATAAATTAATATATCACTCTATCCGTTTCTGTAATTAAAAAAAAAAAAAAAAAAAAAAAAAAAAAAAAAATCCATGTTAATTATGGTTAATTATTTTTTACCATAGCTACCCAAATTTAAAGATGGGAAAGCATGGTTGACCTACTAAATTATGACCAAGATAACTACTCAATTTGCATTCATCACATTGTGGCATTGATTTATATTTGACACATAGTGACGTCAACATTGTTTGTCACTAAAATAAAGGTTTTATTTTCCATTTTATTAATTTATATTCATTTTTATCATATCTACATTTCAATTGTATTGTCAACATTGGTTTCTGACATATGACCTCAATGTTGTTATTGTTATACTACAACATGGATATTTCTTTCAGACATTGTAAAGTGATTTTTTGGTCGTCCAAAATATAACATTAATTTTTGTTTGTCACATTGTGACATCGATATATGTTTTTCACATATCGATTTCAACCTTTATTTGTCACATTATCAAATGTCATTACTGTAATAACTTCAATGTAAAACTATACAATCATAGATTCAATGCAATTATTAAATCATATAAATGCATCACGTCTGTCTATCAAGACATTCAAATATGGTCCCTTTGCATATTTACATTCATAATAGAAATATAATATAACATATATGGAATTAAAACATCAATTTAATGTAACTCAAACATAAGGTTATGACATAAAAGAATAAAGAGAATTCAATTGATAGGAATTGAAGTTAGTAAAATTAGAACCAGAGAAATATAAATAGCATTCATATTTGAATTTTACATAACCATATGAAGGGGATACAATTTATAGTAGAAAGTTTAAAAACAAAATGAAAAGTTTAGTTCAAAAAATATTTGTGTTTTTACATCATAAAATTCAATTTCCAAAATAAAGTTGTAATTCTTATTTCCATGCAAAACATTAGACAACCTATTCTAAAGTGCAACTAGATTGATGACACCGACAACACCAATTAACATAAACACTATACATCATAAAATTCAATTTCCAAAATAAAGTTGTAATTCTTATTTCCATGCAAAACATTAGACAACCTATTCTAAAGTGCAACTAGATTGATGACACCGACAACACCAATTAACATAAACACTATATGTGTGGCCCCTTTTCCTCTGTAGTCATTCTCTTCTCAATTTTCTACATGCTTCTTTATCACAAACATATTGTAAATATATGATGATTGATTCATATCAACTAAAAGTTGCAAGTGATCATAAAAAAGGTAGGTAGGAGATACATTTCTTGTATCAATCTTATTTTGTATGTACCTAAAATAGTTCAAATTCTAGTGATTGCATGGATTACTGACATAAATTTTGAAATGCCTTCATTGTCCATATTTGTATGTCAATGAAAGCAAAAATAATTAAAATTAGTTAATATGGTTTGTGTGTGTGTGTGTGTGTTAAAAGAAATAAATTAATTTGCACAAATTATAAGAACATATATCAATATAATTCAAGTATGAACACAATATTGTTTCTTCCTCCCTTTTAAATTAAGTTGGAAATATAATAATAGGTTCTCTAATGTGATTTCTCCGAAAATGTTTCAACACATAAGCCAAGTTGGATGCCAAACTGAAGATGGGAGTACATGCATACGAAGGTAATTTGAATATTAATAAATTAATACGTTGGATAAATGTCATGGATAATTATTTTGATTATGAAGAACTAAATAAGGCAAAGAAGGTGAAGTTTTTTGTTACAAGGGTAAAAGGACATGCAACCCTATGGTAGGATGAAGTGCAAGCTAACAGAAAAAGGAAAGGTAAGCCTAAGTTGAGAAGCTGGGACAGAATGGTGGCAAAAATCAAGAACAATTTTCTACCCAATGATTTCCAGCTAAATTTTTTCATACAATTGCAAAACCTTAGACAAAAGTCCATGATAGTAACAGAATATAATGAAAAATTTTATAAGTTGAATATGAGAGTTGGACATATTGAATAGGATGTTGAAAGGTTGTTAGATATATCAATGGCTGAAGGTATGATATTCAAGATGACATTAGTATCTTCACTCTATACACAATTAGGGATGCTTATTATGCCACTTTGAAAGCTGAAGAGAATATTGCTTGAAAGCAAAGTCAAAGAAATCGAGAAAGGATCATTGTGAGAGGCAAAGGATAGTAGAGTGGAAGAGGAATAGCCCAAAGCGCAAAAGGAGTAAGATCCAACAGTCAATCACCTGGAGGAGATTATTCGAGAGGAAGAAAATCATTCTTCAAAGGTAGAGGTCAAGGAAGATATTATCATCCTAGATGTTTCGGATGTGGGAAACTAGGACATATGTCTTGGGAATGTCCCAAGAATACACCAACATGAAAAAGAGGTGCTCATGTTGCAAAAGGAAAGAACAAGAATTATAATCCAACCATAATTAAAGAAGTTTCTCAAGCAAGGGAGTCCTTTTCGATGAAAAAAGTGTTGAGCAAAGCATAAAAGGAAGTCAAAGAACTAGCTCAAAGGAGAAGTCTATTCAGGACCATGTGCAAGTATAAAGGTAAGTGTTGTAAAGTCATAATTGATAGTGGTGGCACAAGCAACTTAGTCTCCACTAAAATGGTAGAGAAATTAAGTTAGAAGAAAACAACACACCCTCATCCTTACAAAGTTTCATGGTTACAAAAAAAGTCATCAAATCATAGTCAATGAACAATGTAAGATAAATTTTCAGATTGGAAGATACAAGGATGAAATGTTATGTGATGGAACAATGTAAGATAAATTTTCAGATTGGAAGATACAAGGATGAAATATTATGTGATGTAATGCCTATGGATGTTTGTCATATCTTGTTGGGAAGACCATGTCAATTTGATAGGAGAGTTATCCATGATGGTAGAAGGAACACCTACACACTCGAGAGGGACGGTCACAAGCATACACTATTGCCTTTACAAGATGAAGGATCTAAAGAAGAAACTAGTCCTAGTAAGTTGTTGATGAGTGGCAAGGAGTTGCTACAAGAGGTCAAAAAGAAGAAATTTGATTTCGCCTTGATTGTGAAACCCAAGGTAATTCTTACTAGCAACAATTTAAATGGTTTACCTAAGGAATTCAAGGATATATTAGATGCTTTTGTTGATATAATCATGGATGAAGTACCAAGTAAGCTACCCCTATTTGAAGCATCACCATCATATAGCCATGATTTAGGAGCAAGTTCATGAAACAAAGTATCTTATAGGATAACACCCAAGGAGAATGAAGAAATCAAAAATCAGGTTCAAGCACTATCGGACAAGGGACTAATCAAGGAGAGTTTAAGCCCTTGTGTTGTACATGTAGTTTTAAGTACAAAGAAGAATGGAGGCTTGAGAACGTGTACTCACTCTAGAGCAATAAATAAGATAATGGTAAGGTATAGATTTTCTTTACCTCACATAGATGGTTTAATGGATTTTCTAAGTGGTGCAAATTAATTTTCAAAGGTAGATTTGAAAAGTGGATATCATCATATTAGAATGAAAGAGGAAGATGAGTGGAATACAGCTTTTAAAACCAACAATAGTTTGTATGAATGGCTTATCATGCTTTTTGGCTTAAAAAATGCACCTAATCCCTGCATAAGGCTCATGAGTGAAGTACCCAAGGATTTTATTCCAAAGTTTGTAATTATTTATTTAAATGATATTCTTATTTACAGCAAAACAAAGGAAGAACCCTTACTGTTTTTGAAATTGGTGTTGAAAACGTTGTAGCATGAGCAACTTTTGATAAATCTAGAGAAAAGTTCCTTCATAAAAACATAATTAGTCTATTTTGGTTTTGTAATCTCTCCAAAGGATTAAAAAGGATCTTTATGACTGGGCTAGTTTTTATAAAAAGTTTATTAAAAAAAATTATCCATATATGTGCACCCATAGTAGGTGCATAGTGGATAGTAGAAACAGAACATCAGCAATTTAAATGGACAACAGCAAATAAAAGAGGATTTAAATGGTTGAAAAAAAAATAATAGAAAACTCTATCTCAGCTCTACCATATTTTCATAAACCATTTCAAGATAAGTGTGATCCAAGTGGAATGGAAATCGGCGTTGTTTTAAGTTACGGTGATAAACATTTGGCTTATTGCGGTGAGATGTTAAATGAAGAAAAACAAAGTTATTCTTCTTATGAAAAATAATTTTATGCTATAATTCAGGCTTTGAATAGATGGAGACATTACCTCGTCCAAGGGGAATTTGGTTTGTACACTGACAACCATGCTTTCCAATTTATAACCAGACGAGAGAGAAGTTAAATCTTAAGCACACCAAATGGGTAGATTTTATGCAGAATTTTACCTTTGTTATTAAACATATCAGTGGTGGGAATGCTAGCGAAGTTGCGCATTCTTTGAAGAAGAGATGTTCAGTTTTGCAGGAATTCCAATTGACTATTTCGGGATTTGAAATGTACACAGTGGAAATGTTACTCAGACAATCAACTACTTTTCTCGTTAAATTGTACATCTCAAGGAAATGTTAATCAAACTTTCTCCTTAAATTGTAATTCATTTCTTGATACTTGAATACTCATTCTAAACCACTTGTATACAACAATTGTGTTTGAAATTATAAAACAAAACGAATCGAAAGGTTTTATGAATCAATCATTCTGCCATTTAAGTGTCCAAGAAAACATGAGTATATATGTATATCTTTATTTAATATGAAAGCCATTGATATATTGAAAAAATTACTTGAAAAATGTACCATTGCCCTCTGGAGCATAAACATAATTATTCCAATAGTCTTGACGTTAAGTCAGCTGAAATCAGCGACCCTCAATGCAACATTTCTGAAAGATTTCTGCAACATTAAGTACAGAACGTTTTTTGGCATACACAGTTCACCCGTCATCATGGCGGAAGAATGATAGTGAGACTGAAAATGAGACGGTGAATGTTTTCGATGGTGGTGATGGCGGTGAGGGTAATGCTAATGGGGGTGGGGATTCGGAATACTGCAGGTTGGAATGATGGTGGCGGTCGTCGTCGTCGGGATGGCGGCGGGGGTGGTACTTGTGGTCTCCAGAGGATTCAACGCCGCTAAATTGCTCTCCAACTGAGGTAGAGGTATTAGTGCACATGACTTCGTCTACTTTCTTGGAGCTCATGGAGCCGTTTGCACATACTTCATCACGCGGAGATGCGCCAAGGGCAGGCAGCATTGACCCGGTCGAGGAGTCCTCATGCCCACCAGTTTCCGGCTTCGATTTGCCAAAAAAATGGTCAGGCAGCTCCATTGGCGCGGTAGAGGAGTCCTCTTGCCCACCAATTTCCGGCATCGACTTGCCTAAAGAAAGGGCAAAGAACTCGTGGACGCATTTCCAAAATTCAGAGACGCCGCAATTGGACGATCCGTCGACTGCTGAGGGCTTGAGAAGCGCGGCGACTCCATGAGCAGCAAAGCGGTTGTCGAAATAGAGATTCGGGGAGGAGACGCTTACATTGTTAACCATAAGGGTCTCGGTCTCGCCCTCCTGGTCGCCCGGAGCCAGCAAGGTCGTAAGCCTGATGCTGTGACTCTGAAGAAGCGTGTCGAGGCGTGTCCCGTTGGGCACATGGCTGGAAATGTAGTACGACAACTTGGCGTTCACAATGTGATACTTAATGGCGTCCATGTATTCTTGCGATGATTTAGAATGACAACGCAGGGAGTAGAGAGCTTCATCGGGCGGAGCGAAGAATGTGTATGAACCCCGAGAGGAGAGGAGGGATTGACTGTAAACCCTTTTAAGATCGTTAGCGAAGACACGGTACCCGGACCTTTTCAGCTCTCTGATCACAGACTGAATCTCGTCCTTTTCCGGATCTAGGTGGTCCTCAGCCAGCGCCGTCATCTGCAAGAACGCAAGTAGCAAGAACAGCAGAAGAAACAGCATCACAGAATGCTTAATCCGCAACAGTAATTCCCTCGACATCGGCATTTTCTGTGAAGTGAAACGGATGTCAGGGCTAACTTCTTTGTTTCTCCTTCTTCTTCCTGGATGTAGTTGCAGCAGAGCAAAGAGCGAATGATCAACAACTGAAAGCAATAACAGAAAAGAATGGCAGACACTGTAGGAATAGGTTCCAATACTATTCGTTTAAAATCTAATTTAAAAGAATTGGGAGGCTTTCTGAATTACGCCCGTTGGAGTAGTTGTGAACAATGTTGACGGAAAACCGTACCTCGGCCGAATTATCGTTGGTATGGTTGTGAATGATGTTGACGGCGAATCGGTGAATGCTCCTTCTACAGAACTTTCTAGACGTTGCTGCAAAGCTTGTAAATACCAGACAACATTTTATTCATGCATGAAGTGATCATCTTTCTGGGGAACATGGGAGAAGGCGGGTGGACTAGTGTTCCAAAGAAAGCAGGGGACGACGGTTCCACTGTCCTACAGATGCGTGGAGCTTCGTGAACTGTGGTGATGGTGATTTGGGGTTTTTGCAACGGATATCTGGACCTTTATTTTCGACACCATTGCCTCTGAAGGTTTGATTTGCTGCATTGCTCATATCGTTATTTGTCACACTGTCTTTGTCTCTGTTTCTTCTTTCTCTATGGTCACTGGCCCTGATACTTGATTCACGCTATAGCGGGGGTTTCCGCTCTTATTTGGAATAATGCTCCGTGACTATTGGGTGGTTCGAGCTCAGTGATATAGCATGCTCCATCTGTTCCTCCATGGATTTTATTATATCCTTCACTCGGAAGTTTTCCATATAATGATACTTCTCTGTCTTGCCATATATCTTCTTATCTGCAAATACCATTCCCATCGACATCCTTTCTCTAGCCGTCCATATGCCTAACTAATCTGAGCTACATTTCTTTGTGTCCTCCGCCTTCCCGGGCAGATGGTTCTTGTCTGCAAACTACCCATTTTATTCCACTCTGGCACCGCTGGATTGACTCCATCATATCACGACTTTGTAAATCATTTGTTTTCGTTTTTGCAATATCTGGTGGACCTGTCGATGCTGCAGTTGTTGTTGTTGCGAGGATTTTTAATTGCCTCCTTACTGTATCATTGTTTGGGGTTTCGATCACTTGACCTGTCTTGAGTTGGTCTGGTTCTTGTGCTTGGGTGGCTTCATTTTCCAGTTATTGGTAATTGGTCGTTTTCCGAGGTATTTTCGCATTAACTGGCTGGGCGGTACTGTCCCTACTTGAGGTGACTTGGTTGGGCACCACACATTCATTTTCAGACATTCTCATACCTTTTTTAGGCCGACTCGATCACAAACTCATTCTTTTTAAGTACTAGGGGAGAGATGCCATTAGGCGAACATCTCCATGTCATCCAGCGACCCTTTCACGCTGGTGGACCCTTTGTCACCCAGCAACCCATCTCCATGTCATCCAGCGACCCTTTCACGTTGGTGGACCCTTTGTCACCCAGCAACCCTGTCACGCTGGCGGACCCTTTTTGCGTACAACACCTGTCTTTCTCATGTAGTGACGTGTCACCCACCTACTAATACCGGTTCTGCAGGTATTTGGCGGGGTTTAGGGTTTCATTCCCTCATTACATTGTGGGTAGTTCATTTCACCGTTCATTTCTATTTGGGACCATTCCTTGTCTGTTCACTTCGCTGGTTGTTGACCGCGGCTACTCCAATGGCGGTGACCACCATCACAGTTGTCTGTCATGCGAGTAGTGGCTTCGTAGTGCCGGGTGGTGGTTTATCGTTCAGCGAAGGTGGTTGTTCTTCAGCGCGCGGCGTTGTATTCCTCTGTTTCATGTTGTTTTTCCGCCTGGTTTTTCTTCCCCATCTGGTGGTATGGCCTCGTTCTTTCTCTGCGTTTATCCCTATGGCTAATTATGCTCAGCTCGGTGTTAGAGATGGTCATTTCATGCTCTGAATGGATTTTTCAGGTTTGTGGTAGAAGAATTTCGTTGCAGTTTCATTGTTTAGCTTATTTTTTATCTCTATCTAACAATTTTGATGTTGTTTTGCAGGTTTTTGCAGGTTGTTGCAGTCTGAGCTATTGTTTGAGCATTTGGGGTTCCTGTGGCTTTCTGGCATGGAGAAAAAAGGTAGGACATTGTCCTACCAGTCACATTCACTGTGTTTTTTAACACATTTAACCTACATTGGAAAATTGTGACATTGTTTATCTATTTGTATGTGTTTAACTGTGTGGGTTGAGGGTCATTATTGAATTTTGAGTTGTGGATTTAATCATTGCCTTACTCAAGGAAATGCACTTGATTTATGGCACAATGATTGAAGATATAGGGGCCATAATGTACAAACTATAGAATGGGTTTTTCAAGATGCCCTCATTAGTTTTAATAATGATTCTTAATATTTAACAGAGAGAGAATAGGGTCACTTGCAAGAAGCCAATTATCTCCCCCATGGCCCATGGGGAAATTTTGTATGTTTAATATTAGGGTGAACATAGTTTAGCCAAGGTAATCTACAACTCTTGCCACAACATTTAAGACTGGAAAAAAAAATTCTTATCTTATTTACCATCATAACACAAGGCTACATATCTATCAATAGCACTATTAGTACTTAATTATCATTCACCTACTTTTATTTGAATATTTGTTTAAGACTGTTAATTTTGTAGATCTGTGTTCGTAGATGAATAATAGTAGTTGACTCGTCTTCACATATTGGTTACTTCTTTAGTCTTAAGAAGCCCACAATAGATTTTGGCTCTTCTAGCATGGTTGGGAAAAGGAAGCAAAGCCTTGTACTTAGATGTTTTTCTTTTTGTGATTTTGCATTGAAAAATCATTCTTTGTTGTTGCAAAACAATCCAAGCCTTACAACTTTTTCAATTACAAACATTTCAAGAATCCACGCCTAACATGGTTGGTTTTGTCACTATACTTAATATGTTGATTAGTTGGAATCTATTATTGTAGCATTTCTTATTGTGTTGTTGTATTTTTGTAGGCATTGAGTGGTGGCTAATTAGAATCATGTCCAATCATGAGACATTTTAATTTTTTCATTGTGGGAGTTTGAAATGATTTTTACAAGCCTTGAATACATGTACTACATGCAGGATATAGAAAAGTTGGTTTAATAATTTGAATTCCCAAATCTAGGTTGTTATACTCTGGTGGTAGCCCATGGATTAACAATTAAAATCACTCATCTATAAGGTAAAATGTGGTTGTGGTTTTTGCTTAATTGAATTTATTTTTAGAAGTGTGAAGAGCATGATCAAACAGGGATTATGTATAATATGTATTGGAGCCCTAATTCCAGATCATAATTCCAATTCAAATTCAATTTAACTGCATGGATCATCATAATTCCATATCATAATTCCAATTCTAATTCAATTTAATTGCATGGATCATCATAATTCCAATTCAAATTCAATTTAGTTTATAGTTTAGCTTCTACTATGAAACCAATCAACATATTGCATCCTTACAAAATTCACATTGGAATGAACAGGTCCCAAACAGAAATGAACGTTGGAATGAACTACGCGCAGCGTAATCACTGAATGAAACCTTAAACCCCATCAAATACCTATCGAACTGGTTTTAATAGCTGGGAAACACGTCACTGCATGCACAAGATAGGTGTCGTTACAAAATTCACATTGCAATAGTGGTTACAAAAATTAATTCATGCCACCCCTATGCTTGATGGCCTTCATTTCTTGCATTGCCCATAATTGTTGAGTCTCCTGCATGACCCAAGTATGGTGGACTACCCAAGATTGGTTGATTAGGATGTGCTTGAATGTTACCATATCCTTGACTCCGATCTGCTCCTTGTAGCCATGGAGGCACTGAGTAACCCAAGTTTCCACTTGTGTTACTAACTCTAGCACTGGGTGCAGGTGTCATATAAACATAGTTTGCATTTAAACCTACACTGGTAGGGGTATATGAGGTGGGAAGAACACCTGGCTGATAGCAGGGGACTTGGATGTTAATTGACTCTTAGTATGATGGTATTTGCTCTGTAATGTGGTCCAGTGTATTGGACATCATCATATTTGCCTCAAACTGGCTTGGACCATAGACTTATGTGCTTATCACCCCTCCTCCTCTTTCCAACACTTCTTGAACCTTTCTTGCCTCCCTCTCTTGCCTTGCCAATTGTTTTTGATGTTCCTTATCTTTCCTTGTTTTGTTTCTTTCCATCCTTTCCTTTGTTTGAGCTTTTGCTGCTGCAATCCTTGCAGCATTCTTGTCCTTGGCCAGCTCCTTTTTTCTCTTTTTAGTTTCTTGAATTTCATTTTTTTACGTTCAAACTCAAACAATAAATTCATATAATCTTCAAATGTGAGCAACTGTGAACTCCTCCCCAAACGAAGACAATCTACAGTTAAGTTCCTTGATGAGGCCTTCACTCTCTCTACTAGTAGATTTAGGAATGCACTAAGTAATCTGGTATTTTCCCCTTGCTCCCTAGGATATGACACTTGGCTTTCAGCCTATGTTACAGCTGATTGGCCCCCATTATCTTCCTCAAGTACCTCATGTTGAACAGGCTCCTCTTCCAATGAACCATTGTCCACAAAATAATGAACAAGTTCGGTGTTCAACTCTGATGGTTGTGAAGGCACATCCATGCTTTCCTCATTGGTGGTAGACACATTATGTGGGTTGATATTCATCATGGCATTTTCCAACCATGAAGGTGGGCTTACCTGGGTTGGCATGCTCAATTGTTCATTGTTTAATCATGCTGCATTATCATTTGAAATCAAGTTTGCATTTCATTCGCTTCATCAACTGCCTCATATGGAATATCACATGCAGAATTAGCATGTGGTTCAGTAGGTGTGACAGCCTCCATGACATTGACAGTTGGTTCATGACTGAACTGTGTCTCATTCACTTGTTCATCATCATCACCACATAAGTGCCCTTCATAAAGGGACATTATACCTTCATCAGCAGCAACATCTTCTTAGGCATCAACATGGTCTTGTAAGTTCTCTGCTTCTTGACCTTCCACATAAAATGCTTGGCTACAACAAGTATCATGCACGAGAGCATCAACATTAAGTGGCCATATACCAGTCCTCCTAAATCCATCCTTGATATTAGAAGGTGTGAGAGCCCTTTTTAATTCTTTACTTGCAAGCTCATCTAGCTCAAACCTCTTTACTTCCACCCTTGGATTCTTTGCCATCCACGAAGCTCGCTCAATCCTAAAATAATTCTTGAAAGGCCCAAACACGCTGATATCAAGGGGTTGCAATCTGTGAGTGGTATGAGTCGGTAATGTTAACAGGTCAGTGCCAAAATTGTTGGCCTCCTCAATTGTCTGCAAAGCCATGTGGCTTCTGTAATGCCCCACTTAAATCTTATCCTATAAATTTTGTTAATGTTTACATTATTTGAAAATATTGAAAATATTGGTCTAATATAAAATTCATGATTTTCATTATTCAAATTCCCCACTTACCTTCTCAAATTGAATATTAGGTAGGATATGGTCTCCTTCCATTATTTCATAATATATGTATTCATTTCACATTACCCAATGTAC